>CAKNXH010064672.1:0-42207 GCA_932178445.1 Andricus quercusramuli | reverse complement strand
AAATAGAATTAATAAGGACAAGAAAAATTGCATGTAAATCTTGAACATTTGTAATTAAAAATTGACCTTTCCTCTTTCAAAATTCAACTGTTTAGTTAGAAATTCAGGTATTTTGTTAAAAAATTTTCTTAAGGACTTGAAAATTCTTCTTTTTAAGTTAAAAGGTCGTGCATTTTGATGATAATTTGTCTATTGGTAGAAAATTCATCTTCTTGGTTTCCAAAACATCTTCTTGGGTGGAAATTCAACTATTTAGTTGATTGTTGAACTCTTATTTCTTGAAAATCAATTTTTTTCATGAACATTCATCACCTTTGTCGAAAATTTAACTATTTCATTGACAGTTAAAAAAAATCTATTATTGACTTTTTAAATTGAAAAATGATTTTGTCTATTTGGAAGTTTAACTGTTTGGTTGAAAATTCGTTGTTTTTTTTTAATGAAAATTAATTTTTGAAATTAAAATTTGACCTTTCCTATTTAAAAATTCAACCATTTGGTTAAAAATCCAGGAATTGTGTTGAAAATTGTCTTTTTAGGGATGAAATTAATCTTCTTTTTTGAATATTTTTTTTTCTGTAGGAAATTAGTCTTCGTGGTTCACATATCATTATTTGGTTAAAAATTCAAAGTTCTGGTTAAATGTTAGACTATTTTGTTAAAAATTTATATTTTTTATAAAGATTCATCATTTTGGTTGAAATTTCATTTCTTTGGTTGAAAATTCAACAATTTTGTGAAAAATGTGTTGCTTTTGAACTGAAGTTGATTTTTAAAATTAAAAATTGGTCTTTTCCATTCAAAAAGGTATTCAACTGTTTCGTTGAAAATGTATCTTTGCCGAGAGGAGTAAGTTTTTCAGAAAAAAAGAATAATTTTCAGCGAAAACAAATTTTTAACACAATAGTTAAATTTTTAACCGAAGATATGAATTGCAGGTTGAAAGTTCATCTCTTCGGTTAAAAATTTAACTATTGTGTTAAAAATTTGTTTTTGCTGAAAATTCTTCTTTTTCTCTGAAAAACTTACTCGTCTCGGCAGAGAATTAATCTTTTTTGATTAAGCATCAACTGTTTGTATGAAAGTTGATCTTTTTTAGTTGAGGATTCAACTATTTTGTTGAAAATTCCTAATTTTTTATATAATTAGACTGTTTGTTTTTTTTTTAAATGTAAAATATTTTTTGGTTGAAGTATCAACTATTACATGTTTTGTTCAGAATTCATCTTTTGGTTTGGAAAATGTGTTGCAAAATTAACCTTTTTGTTTAAAAAATAACTTTTTCGTTAAACGTTTATATTTTTCGTGGAAGATTCAACAAGTTTACTCCATTCTTGAATTTTTTAAATATTCAACTCTTTAGTTGGAAATAACATTATTTTATTGAAAATTTATTTTCTTCCGAAAATTAAACTATCCTATTGCTTTTTAAAAATGTATCTATTATCAGTTCAAAATTCAAGTATTTAGTAACAAAGTCATAATTTTTTTAATTTATTTGTTTGGATGAAGATTCTTCTCGTTGGTTGAATTTATTTTTGGTTAAAAATGGATTATTTTGGGTTAAAAATTAAACTATTTCATGTTTTTGAAGGTATCCTCCTTCAGTTCAGAACTTCAATATTAGGGCGCAATTTCAACTTTTTCAGTGGAAAATTTGAGTACTGGGTTGAAAATGTATGCATTTTGTTGAATGTTGAACTATCTTCTCTAAAATTAATTTTTTCGAACATTTATATTTTCAAATGAAAATTCATCTCTTCGGTTGTAAGTTCAACTGTTTTACTTGTATTTTTTATTTGTTTATTATTATTCAGAATCAATTATCTTAACTAAGAATGTAACCATTTCATTTTTGGTTAGAAACTGATATTTTAAATTGAAAATTAATCTTTTTTAATTTGAAGATTCATGTGTTTTTTTTAGTTCCTTTTTTTTTGTAAAAATTAATCTTTGTTAAGAATGCATCCTTTCTGATTGAAAATGCAACTGCTTGGTTAAAAAATTAATTTGTTTTTGTTGAGGATTCAACTTTTTCTCAAATTCAACTATATGGTCGTAAATTGATCATTTTTTAAATTTATATTTCCGATTTAAAATATTAAATATTTTGTAGAAAATTGGTCTTTTTGGCTTGAAAATTCAAAGTATTTTGTTACAAAATTCAATAATTTCATTGAAAAATAAGTTTTTTGCTGTAAATTCACACTTTTCTATCGAAAATTTAAGTATTTCATTGATTAAATATTGTTGGTTGAAAATTCATATTTGCGGGTAAAAAGTAACTATTTTCTGAAATTGCCACTATTTTCTGGAATTTCATCTTTTTCGGTTGACAATTTAATGGTTTATTCGAAAATTCAACTATTTCATTGAAACGACCTTTTTCGGTAAAAATTCGTCCTTTTGAGTTGCAAATTCAACAATTTTTTAGAAAACTAAACTATCTAGTTGGAAATCAACCTTTTCTCGGAAATTCTCTTAGTTTGTAGAAACAAGCTTTTTTTTTTTTGGGGGGGGGGGGGTTGAAAAATTCATCTATTTTGTTCGGAAATTATGATTTTTGGTTTAAAATTGAACTATTTTGTATGGGAAATGAATTTGTTTGGTTAAAAATTGAACTATATATTTATTTGAAGATTCAACTATTCTTTACTGATTTGAAAATAAGGCGCGCGTCGAAATTATAAGATTCAAAATATTTATAATATTATTTGTAATTATTTACAACTTTCTCAGAATAATATTTCTAAGTGGTATAAAATTTAAATATACTAAGACCTATCGCTTACATTCTCATTTTTTAACTGAAAAAGTCTCAGATGAATAGCATTAGGAAATAACATAAAAAATAGACTTTTTTTATTTTTATAATAATATTTATGATTTCTTTTCTTATTTTTATTTACAATAAAATTATTGCAGTTAATATATCAAAACCTGGTCAATTTAACTTCTAATTGGAAAAAATCGTGGGTATTAATTACAAAAAAAAACAATGTACAACAACGTATTATTTATATTCGCCTGATCATTCAAGGCAATCAATAATTCTGATATTATTATCAACAGTTCAAAGTCACCCTCGAACACGGGTGAAGAATCTCAACATGTACATATGCTATTCGATATCAGGAATTTGTCCTGCAGTATGACAGAGATCCTCATAAGTAAAAACGCATCTCCGCAGGGGTGTTGTTTTATCAGGATCTGTGGACTCAAAATGTCCAAAATCCTGGAATTCGTGTAGATGCTACACTTTTGTGCACATGCATTATTTCTTCATTGGAAATTCTTAAAGATCGTTATAGGTATGCCAATCAAGACCTAATTATATAAAGATTTGATAAAAAAATTAATAACGATCAGCATAGTTGAATTCGTTTTTTTTAATGTATCCAACCATATGAAAAAACATTGTTGATGAAAAAGCAGTTGTATAGTTTCTTAATCAAGACGGCAAAACTCTTAGTATTTTCGAGCGTCCGGCTTGTTATTGAATCCGTCAGCTCAATTCAGCAGAAAAATGTATGTACTAGTGAAAATTGGCAGTTCCATTCGAATTTCAATAATTCACAGTAAAAATAGTTACCGATACTTTATTGAAAATAGTTTCGGCTCGGTCGATGGTATGAGAGTAATTTCAACACAGTTGTGGTTAAATGGAACAGTTCCCGTCAATTTGCAAATAACAGCCACGTGCATAAATACATAATCAGTCTCTGAGTCTCCTGGTGTATTATTTTCAATCTATCTTCTCTGTTCGATCAAACTGCTGCTGTGAATTTTTTATAATAATATACGATAGAAATCGTGCGATAATGCTAGACAGGATAGGCGATAACAATGACCACCGATCAAGCATGATGCTTTATTCAGGAAAACCGAGCTGTACAGTTTGATTCTTGCTCTGGAATCAAGCTTTTTGCCTCAAATAGTAATCGATAGCTTCACTATTTGACAGATGAAAGCCTAAGGTTAAAAGTGAAGCAGGTAATCAGACTGATGTATTCTGATGAGGAAGCGTTCACATGTCACGTGACACTATCACGGTGTTCTGTACACAATTTAAATAAATCGGTCTTCCACCCCGCGGATTCTTATGCCATTACGTTTCTAATAACGTATACAATGAAAATCAAGTTGATTTAAAATCGCGAATTATACACTTTTTTAGAAAAATGAAAAAAACCGTTTTATATCGAAAAAACGTAGAGTGTCATTTTATGAATACAAAAAAAAGGAAATACATGCATATCAATGACATACATAGTACATATGCATATAGGTATGTGTGTATAGACATATTTATATGCGACGATATAAATAGAAATATAAGTAATAATCATTCTAACAATTTATACATTTATTAACTTTTATCATATTCATGATCCATTCATATACATATTTCATATATATAACAACTATATAACATTTATATAAAACTTTTACAAATGACGAGCATTGAATTGCTGAATTGCTTTCAGTAAAGAATCGCATATTTGGGATTGTCTCTATTTTTCACTAAATAAGTTGACCATATTTTATTGAAATCATGGTGAACGCTTTCAACAGCCTGTTCACTATAAAATCCAAGGCCACGATTACTGTCTTTACAAAAGTCCCGAACGTGAAAAAATATCGTATGAATTTTGGGTGTTATAGATATGCCTGTAGATAAGTAACTTTTCTTAAATCTTTCAATGCTTTCTCCAAATGTAGGTTTCAAATCGTTTCCGAAGCACTCATGTATTACGTCTTTTAAATCTTGCAATAACTGTACATACTTGATAAGAAAAACATTTTTTTTAGACCGTAAAGAGTCAAGTGAATTAAGTAATTTTTTACATGAATTTCCTTCTAAAGAACAACCATGATAAGTTACTTTTCTCTCTACAAAACATTCTTTCAACCATTCATCTACATCACTTTTGCATTTCTCATCATTACAAATATGATTAATGACACTTTCGACCCCTCCTAACATGAGATGCAATTCGGGAGGAGGTAATAAGTCCAAGATTTTTATATCAGAAATATCATGGAAAACAGGCATGTCAATGCAACTTTCTACATCTTTAGCATTTTTTGGATTTGAACCCAAGCATCTTCGAGCAATCATATAGTGTTAGTTTAATTGCTACAACGTATATCGTCAAGTGTAAAAATATATATAACATCATTATTATTATACAAGTATAATGCGATTATTATTTTATCTATGAATAATACATATATATATTTATATTTATATATGTATATATATATATATATATATATACATATATATATTTATATTTATATATGTATATATATATATATATATATATATATATAACTATATGTATATGTACTATGTATGTCATTAATATGCATGTTTTTACTTTTTTTTTTTGTATTCGTAAAATGACACTTTACGTTTTTTCGATATAAAACAGGTTTTTTCATTTTTATAAAAAAGTGTATCATTAGCGATTTTAAGTCAACTTGATTTTCATTGTATACGTTATTAGAAACGTAATGGCACAAGAATCCGCGGGGTGGAAGACCGATTTATTTAAATTGTGTACAGAACGCCGTGACTAGTTTCAGTGATTTTTTACTATAACCTTCCTCCTGTGACCATTTGGGACATTTTGATTGACCAACATCATCTACAGCCCTTTGCCATGACCCTTTGCAGAGAATATTCACTTATCATTGCAGAATGATTGTTTAATTCAGTCTAATTGACATCGATTTTGGAAATGGCTTGCAGCCTCATCAGGTACGATAATGATCAGTTCTACTATAAAAATTCTATTAACAGTAAAATAACGTTCGTTTCAGAATGCGTTCTTTGAAATTAAGATGATTTCTTTTGTTCATGAATAGAATCGTTTCACTGTTCAAAGGCTTTTTCGATAAATGCGAAACGGAAGTAGTTTCACTGATGAACGACTTCTTTTGACTTTGAAAAGAGTTTCTTAACTATTAAAGGATTTCATTTGTTGGCTAGCGGAGAAAATGCGCCTGCGCATGAGTGAATATCATTTAGCACCCTATGTGCGCAATTAAAGTTCACTGCACGATTCATGTATTAATTGTGGAAGTTAATGAAAAAGCGTGCAAAATAATGTTGAAATCAATTTCTGGAAAAAATCAGCACTCTCAGATTGTGACGGGAAATCTTTGCAAGGAACGTGTACTGAAAAAAACCATTTTTGATCCGCATAATCTCACTTCTCATTGCTCTTGATGCTTCCGACAATCAAAGTATGAATTATTTTTATGCACACAAAGTTGTATCTTTGAATTTGTTGACGCTGAAATCTAGAAAGGATTGTTGTTAAAGAATTGATAATTATCAATTTTATATTAAGATTCATCAAAGTTCGGCTCTTGTATATTTCTTGCACGTAATAGCATGCAATGATAAATGAAATAGAATGAAATTTCTCATATGCCACTATAATCTGATTTTATAGAAAAAAAACGTTTTTTTTGGGGCATTGATTATTTTATCGAGATGAAATATCACGACGCTAAGGTAAAAAATATTTAAAATTCATCTTTTTCTTCAGCTTGAAAAACAATTTAATGAAACTTTGAAAATTCAATATTTAGTTGTTGTATATAATATCAAAGCGAGTTTAACACCGTTTGTAATGAGATTTTTTTTTAGAATCGGTTGAAATTTGGCTGAGTTATCGAATTTTAAGCTAATTTAGGTTTATTTTCAATAAAGTAATAATATTGTCAACAAATAAGTTGATTTTTAAACCAAATTGATGAGTTTTTTAAGACAGTTTAATTCGTAACAAAAAAGGCGAATTTTAAATCCAAAATGACGAATTTTCTGTCGAAATAGACGAATTTTCAACAAAACAGTTGAATTTTCAACAAAAACGGATGATTTTTTAACAAAATACTTGAAATTACAAGAATGAATTTCCAACCAGATAGTCTTGTTTTGAAACAAAAATATTAAACTTTAACCCAACATACCTGAATTTGCAAAACGAAAATTGGAATTTTTGACAAAAAGACGAATTCTCAACAAAAAATTAAATAGTTGGTATTTCAACAACAACAAAAAACGAATTTTCAACAAATAAAATTAATTTTCTGCCAAAAAAGACAAATTTTCAACAAAATACATCAATTTACAAACAAATCATTTAATTTTCAACTAAAAATGATTAATTTTCAGTACAAAAATTTTCAAATATATAGGTTAATTTTGAACTAGAGATGAATTTTCAACAAAAATGATGAATCTGCAATTCTGCAACCAAAGAATAAATGTTTGTCTAAGTAGGTAAACTTTTAACAAACAAAAAAAAATTTCTACAAAGCGGTTGACTTTTCAACCTGATATTATTAATTTTCTACAAAAGAGACGATTTTTCAACAAATAAAGATTTTTTAGCCAAGAGAGGAAGAAATGTCCAAGAAATGGTTGAACATTCAAGCCAAAATACAGTATTTTCATCGCCAAAAATACGTATTTTCAACGGAAAAGTTGACTTTTAACCAAAAAATTGCAGTTCTAATCAAAAGAGAGAAAAATTTCAACAACAGGATTAGTTTTCTACCAACAAAGACCAATATTTGACTTAAAAAGATTAATTTTAAGCAAAATATTCTAATTTTCAATCAAAGAGATCAACCCTGAAACAAATAAATTTTTAACAAAGTGGTTCGATTTTGACCCAAGTAATTGAATTTCCAATTTAAAAAATATCAATTTTCAGCCAAAAATGAAATAGTTGCGTTTTTAGTTAAAAAAATTATTTTTCAATCGAAAAAAGGCATTTTTAATCACAAAGATAAATTTTCAACAATGACAAAATTATTTTTCAATTAAGTGTTTCAACCTTCACCCAAATAATTGAATTTTATACCAAAAAATATGAAATCTTAACGAAAAATGTAATATTAGATATTTCAAATGAAAAGTATGACTTTTTAATGAAAATTGTTGAATTTGCAATCAAATGGTAAAATTCTTCACTAAAATTACAGTCGTCAGGATGAAGCAATTGCAAGTGAAGAAGAAATAAAAATACAAGACAAATAAATTACTAGCAAGAACATTATATCAGGGTAGTCGCAATTCCGTTTTCAAAATTCTCTAACTTTACCCCGACTAATTTTTTATTTGCTCTAATCATCAATATTCAAATACCATTTAGACTGTAGCTTCGTGGTTTTAACAGTGATAAAATAAGCAGTCTTGTTGAAAATGTAATCTTTCTTCGTTCAGCAGAGGAAAAGTTCAAAAAACTATTTTTTCTTTAAAAAAACAAAATGTCAGAACCATGAGAAAAACTCAAGTACTTTTCCAGATTTTTCCAGGTAAAAACGAATTCAAGGACTTTTCCAGGTTTTCAAGGATTTCCAGGACACTAGACACCCTGTATTAGTACTCATGTAAACAGTATGTTTTGACTTTGTTTTAATATTTTTTACAACGAAAAATCGTCTTGCTTTGTTTTACTTACTTGTTCTAATGATGTTTGATGAAAGACTGAGGAATTTCTTCTGTAAACTTAAAAATAGTAATAGAACGTTTATTTCTAAAAATTTATTTATAGCTGTGTACTATTCATTTTAGAGACTGAATTATCCATTGGTTACAATTCAGAGTCTTCCTAAACGTACTGTCAAGATGGCTACACTCTTGATGGAAAATCCTTTGATAGTGAAAGCAATCGTTTGACAGTCAATAGTCGGTTTTTAGAGTGTAGGTTAGTGGAATAGATACTTTTTTAGTACTCTTGAATTCGGTTTATCGCAACTGCAGCATCATGCTTCAGGTAATCACTGATTACAGCAAAACTTATGGTCAAATCTCCTCGGTAGAAAATTACTATAAATGTACAGATCTGCTTATTGAGCCAATGATTACCTTGAATAGCTTTCATCAGAATAAATGTCTAATCCGCAAAATTCACATGTGTAAAATGATGTGAACATTATATTTGGCACAGATTTTCTCTTTCTTCATTCTAGTTCGTTGAACGTCTTCACCATGCTTATGAACATCAGTTTTTACAACCCATTTTGCTAGTACATCCATAAATTTCAAAGCTGTTGAGGTTTCCTTCCATATATGGAGAGAAACTCAAGAAAAAATATATATATGTAATATATACTAAAATATAATAAGGAAAGAAAGCAAAGAAAGTATCATTTCAAGGCTAATTTTCGATATTAAAACAGTTCTCCGAAAATATAGTCTCGGGTAGCTATATTCTAATGCCACTTTATTTTGATGCTACTAAGCGACGTTTTACCACAACTTTTTTGGATAAAAACAGGACTGAAGTGAGAATCAAATTCCAATGACGTAACGTAACGCATGGGAACGTTCACCATGCTTGAACTGTCACTTTTTATAGAATCTGGGTTATATACAATTTTAGAAGTTTATAAATCCTATTTTAAAATAATTGCGGAGGAAACCAGATGAAGAATCCTCATGAGGATTACAATGCATTGGGAAATAATGATGTTTGTCTTTTACGCAGAAAGTCTTCGATTTATATTTCCCAAAACAAGAAATATTTAAATTCTCCGAAAAATTCCTTACAAAATACCAGCTATTCTGTAAAATTACAGAAAAATGGAAAATCACAATTTGTGAATGTTCTTCTTACATGAGGCATGGAGGAAGAAGCATGTTCTGTGCATTGAATTTACACAGTCCGACGCAATTTACATATTATGTTTCTGTTATTTACGTTAAGAATGACTGATATTTTTTGTCTGATCATTTTTTAAATTTCACATCCAATTTTTTTTATTATTCTTACACTTTCTGATTAGATTAGGTTATATTTGCAAGTGTCATGTGATTTATGCATGGAAGTATAAAATAAACCGAATAAAGGTTTTAGGATAGTAAAAATAATTTTGAAAATTTCAAGTGATTTTTTCAATTTTCCAGGATGAACTTCTGAAATATTGGAAAACATTCAAAAAATTTCAAAACAAAATGTAGATTTTTCAATATTTTGAAATAAGGGTTTCGAAGTTACTTAAGGATTTTGAGACGTATCAAGATAATACAAAAATTTGCTTAGGATTCCTCGAAAAGTGTTAAATGCTTTTTTATTTTTTGAGGTGATAATTTTAGGAGAATATTTCAAAACAATTTCTGATTCATGGATAACAATTGAACAATTATACACTTGTAAAATAATTTTGAAAGGCTTGAGGTTCCTTTGGGATGAAAAATCAATAAATAATTTGATTTTACTTGTTATAAAGAAATGATTGCTTTTTAATTCAGAGAAAGAAAAACCTTCTTGCACAAATATAAATTTTAAATAACTAGAAAATTGTGCGCGCTACTCGCTGACTAATCAACGTTTCCTTTAAAAAAAATCTACTAAGTGGAACTACTTTGTTGAAAACTCTTTTTTTTTTTTGTAAAACTTCTATCTTCTTCAGCTGAAAATTCAACTATTTTGTTCAAATTTCATGTCCTTCATTAAAAAACTATTCTTTTTTTGGTAGAAAACTAATTTTTTTTGTTCAACATTTTTTTTTTTTTTCTATTGAATTCTTTTATTGAAAATTTCACTATATCATGTTTGTTTGAACAATAATCGTCATCAGTTGAAAATGCAGCTATATATATGCCAGAAAATTTCTTTATATTGTTGAAACTTTGGTGTGGCTTTTGTGGTAGAATGTTAATCTTCTTGGTGACTAATTCACCTTTCAGGTTGAAAATTCAACTTTTATGTTAAAAATTTCATAGAAAATTGAAATGTTTGGTTGAAAATTCATGTATTTTGTTAGAGATCATCCTTTTTTGGGAGAAAATTATTTTTTTATTTAAAATGAATTTTTTTAACTGAAAATTTAACTTAATTTTTGGCCGAAATCTTTTTTTATAGACTGCTAATCTTTTTGGCAGTAAATTCGTTTCTTTGGTTGAAGATTCAATGATTTCGCTGAAAATATTTTTTTTTTCAAAAATTCATTTCTCCAACTAAAAATTAAACTATTCTATTTTTGTCGCAAATTTGTCTTTTTCTGTAGAAACTTAAAATTTTTTGTTGACAATTTCATTAAAAATAAAAATATTTGTCTGGAAATTTATGCAGTTTGTTAACAATTAGTGTTTTTTTTCCAAATTAAAGCTTAATTTCTTCTGAATGAAAATGTAACTATTCCATTTTTCGTCAAAATTTTTTCTTATGGAGATTTAATCTTTTTGGTTGAAAATTCATCCGTTTATTTGAAAATTGAACCATTTAGTTGAAAATTGATTTTATTCACTTGAAAACTTATTTCTCTAACTTCAGATTAAACTATTCTATTTTTGTAAAAAATTTATATTTCTTAGTTCAAAACTCATCTAGTTTGTTGATTTTTTTTTCTAAAAATATAACATTTCTGGTTGCAAATTTATCTAATAGGTTAATAATTCTATTAAAACTTAAAATGTTTGGTTGAAAATTCATTAATTTTGTTAGAAGTTATTCTTTTTTGGTTAAGATTTCATTCTTTTGGTTGAATATCAGTTTCTTTCATTGAAAATTAATTTTTTCAACTAAAACTTTAACTATTTCATAGAAAATTCATTTTGGTCTTCCTCAGTTAGAAATTTCACTTATTTTGTTGAAAACTCGTCTTCATAAGTCAAATAATCAATTATTTTTGTAGAAAATGCATATTTCCGAGTCGTTAATTCACCTTTTTTTCAAAAATTCGTCTTTTTAACTTAAGAACTCAACATTCCAGAGATTTTTTCTCTTAATTAATTGAACAATCTTTCTTGGTTGAGAATGTAATTATTCTATTGAAAATTTGTATTTTTTGGCTTAATTCGACAGCTCCT
The DNA here is from genome assembly GCA_932178445.1 of Andricus quercusramuli. Taxonomy (NCBI): domain Eukaryota; kingdom Metazoa; phylum Arthropoda; class Insecta; order Hymenoptera; family Cynipidae; genus Andricus; species Andricus quercusramuli. The sequence goes on along the minus strand of CAKNXH010064672.1, from coordinate 30,368 downwards.
TCTTTTCCTTGGATGAAATTTAATTGTTCTTACTGAAAATTTAATGATAAAATTTCAAATTAATAAATCCTATTCAACTAAAAATCGATTCTTCATAACGTCTGTGAATGTCGCAAGATTCTTCCCTTCGAGTTTTTTAAATTACCCAATAGGCATTCAAGAAAAGCGACAACAATGTTTTTAATATTTTTGTAGCAGACCTATTTTTTAAAGAAAGATTCATAATATTCTTTCTACTTTATAATCATTATATATATATATATTTTTAAATTGATTTCAATATTTAATCATTTCAAATAAGCGCTCGATCAACAGCCAATGAGGCTGCTGGTGCTACTAGAGATCCGACCCGTAAAATACAGCCTTGCATTTTTTAGATATCTGGATGCAAGTTTTTATATTGAATCTCCTGATAAAAACGGTTTCAGATCCCAATTTGTCCATATAAAAAAGTGATCTCGTCAAAGTCTTCAGCATCTTCTATTCCTAATAAATTAAACCACACTTGTCTGATGAAGGATGGACCATTACTGCAGACAAAACTCAAAGCGAACATTTTTCATTTCTGAATGCCTCTTCTGTCTGAAATGTTGAATCCCGATCAGATACAGCTCGAAATTTCGAAGGTAAAAAAAAACAAAGGTAAACTTCTTTCGCAGAGTTAATCATAAGATGTTTTAAACACACTGTGTAAAACTTAGACCTGCTGCTTTTCAACTCTAGATCTTTCTTTTTAGAATAATTCAAGAGTTTCTTCTATACTTCATGTGAGGAACTGCTTCACTTTCTGTATGTTCTAGCCATTTTTTTCAATAGTTTTTACATCACTTTTGTTCAGGCTCTGTCTTAAATAATTAAAGTCAACTTTGAAGAAGTATTCTGTTGCAATTGTTCATTATTATCGCTTGAAGGATGTCCCATCTAAAAGTTTCGAATAGTCTTTCGTACTCGTCAGTTTCCTTGCCTCATAGATCATGTATCTTGTGACTTTCGGAAAAGTGCTTAGAATAGGAAATTTTGACAGTCCTGCAGGGAGCAGTATCAGAATTTGAACTTTTTTCGACATAAATGTCTCAGTGTTTGATTCTTCTAATAATTCAGCTTCATGTAGCTTCCGTAATTTTGAGCTAGTTGCAGATGAAAATGAAGAGACAAGCGTCCTTTTCTTCATTAAGGCATAGTGTTCCAGAAACTTTTGTTTTGCGCATACCAACCACCGCAAGGGTGGTATGTTGTCAGCAAACTGAATCAATTCTTCAATCAGTTCGTCAATACTTTGTGATGTGTCTGGTCCTAAATTCTCATCTTTAATTTCACTCTCGATTATATTTGTATTATTTTTAATTTGATTTGTCTCATCATTGATTTCTTTTGTGTCTTGGTCATCAAATGCACCTTCACAAATACCTAAATCTGAATTACGCTATCTGGAGCGCTTGCAACAATTAAAACACAAACAGGAACCGGTAATCACATCAACGGAATACATAGGCTACAATGATTGTGCTAAATCACCTCACATTAAAAACATCATATTCCTAAAATTATAAACACTTTTTGATACAAAAAAAGAATACCTCAATATGAATCATTGCCTACTAATGAGAGGAAACCCCGCTAAACAGGTAACGGAATCGGATTCACAAAGAAATGAATCTCACTATCATATAGGTGGTGGCAATAAGTATTCATTAGACAAAACCAAAAATTAGTAAGGGTTTCTGATTTGATGTTTTGACAATTACCCATAAGTCTTATCCCTAAGTATTCTCACATTTTTTTTCGTGCAACGTGAGTGAAATCATAAAAAAGCTTCACAGATGTGAGTCAGTTTGAGACAGACAATCAGCTATCGAGGAAAGAGCAATATTCGTCGATTCTCCTGAAGCAGAAAATCCCTTACTCAGCTGATACTCGAAATGTTTTAAAATCGATTTGCCATATACTGGAGTGGACGGTTTTAAGTAGAACAGCCGAAGTTATGACGTCTTAAGCTAGGTGTCATTCGTAAGGTCAAATTAAACTTCAGATACTTGATCATCATCGGCTTTCCGGTTGAGGATTTCTGAAAAGGTTGAATCAGCAGAAACCGAGGAAGGTTGCATGTTCCTTGAATGTCGATAAACTTCGGATTGATAAAGCACTAGATGTCACCAAAAACCATTCCTAATCAACAGAAATGAATTCTTCTGATATTTTGGGTAAAAAATTCTTCGACATTATTTTTGACTAATTATAATCTCGAGAGTAGAATATTGAAAATATTAAAATTATAATAATCTATCATTCGTCTTGAAAAATTGTCTTCGAAGTTGAAGTTGTTCACCTTGCAAGGAGATGATCATTTTGTGCTTTGGATTAAAATGATTGAATCAGCAGAATAATTATACGTAATCTGAAGATTGATCATTTCGAAGAACTCAGATTTGAGATTCTAATTGAAGAATCCTTCCCTTTTTAAACAAAGTTTGGAACTGTTTCATTTTCATGCTTCAAGTTTGAAATAAATCAGTTTGAAAGTTGAGAATTAGAGGTATACAATACTAAGATTTCTACAATTTTGAACGGTGGAAAATTTTTGATTTTTATATTATAGGTCAGATAGAAAAATCGTTCTTAATATTAAAAAGGTTATAGCTGCATGTACGTTTTTATGCAAGCTGAAAAATAGCCAGACTCTGAATTCTTTTACTAAAATTGGTCAAATATAATTTAGATTAAATTAATTCAATTAGAAATACATTCTTTCTCGATTTCGAAAACAAATTGAGCCTATTCTTCGAAAAGTGGCCAAACTCTTAATTTGTTGATGGAAATTTTCAAAATAATTATTATACCTTGAAACTTTGCATAGCATTATAGAAAAAAGTCATCGGAAAGATGTTCCTAGATAATTATGTGAAAATTTGAGTCTATTCTTCGAAAAATAGTCAAATTCTAAATTTGTTTATGGAAATCGCTTAAATAATTCATAATTCTTGTAAATTTAAAAAGCAAGACAGAAAAGAGTAATATGGAAAATATTCTTAGTTGACTCAAGTTTCTCTCAAGATAAATGAGCCAAGGATGAACAACTTTAAAACAAAATTTTATCTTCTTTAAATTCGGAAAATATTTTAATTTTCTATGTATTCTAGCAAAGAAAATAGCACAGGATGAATTGATATTTGCAATCGTTAAAGATTGCAATAATAGTTACAATTAGAAAGACGTGAAAGTTATTGAGAATGTAACCGGCAGTTTAAAAAAAATAAAATTATAAATATTCATAAATTTGTATTTTTAGTTAAAATGAGAAGGATGTCATTGTCTTCAAAAATGTAAATGGAAGTAAAATTAAATCAATTTCAGAATGTTTATAATTTGTATTGTTTATTATTCTAATAACATCAACAATATTATTTTTGGCTAAAAGTGAGGTCATATACATTCAAAAAGAAATATTAAGAAATGAGACAAAATAATATTTGAAATTGTAATTTTTCTTTCAAAATAATTAGCCCATGATGAAATCATATTTTCACTTGCCCAAAATTTGAAAAATAGTTTGATTTTGAAAGAATTCATAATCGACGAAAACGTAAGTGGATAAAGAAATTAATTCATAATTGAAAATTCATAATTTTCCAATATTTATTTTTATAATAAGTAAACAATTTGTAGTTGAAATTTAAAACTTTTTTGTCAGTTTGCTTGAAAGCTATCTATTTTTTTATTTAAGAAAGAGCACTGGATTATTTCATTGAATTTTTTGAAGAATTAACAAATCGAAAATATAGGCCTAGACGAATTTAACTTTTTAAATTTGAAAGAAGCTATAGTCGTCGAAAATGTGACTGGAAGGAAAAGAAAATTAATTTTTAAACATTCATAATTTTCCGTCATTTATTTTTATAATAAAACATACTTGCAGTTGACATTCTGATTTTTTTTATGTGCTTGACAGCTTTCAAATTTTTTTTTAATTTAAAGAAGAGAAAGATAATCAATTTATAAATATTTGTAATTTTCCATAATTTATTATTCAAATACCAAAAAAAAATTTAAACCATAATGTAAACAACAAAATATTTTTTCTGAAAATTTGGCTTTTTAATTTAAGAGTTTACCTTTTTCTAATAGAAATATTGCATCTTTCTTGGACAAAAATGCTGAAAAAATTGCTGAAAATTCAACTATTTCCTAGAAAATTGACGTTTTGTTTAAAATTTTGTATTTTTCTGTAGAAAATTCTATTGAAATCCTTTTGGATGGAAATTCAATTCTTTTTTTTAAATTTGTCTTTTTTATTTGAAAATTCTCCTGTATTAGTAGAATTTTTATTTCTCTTAGAAAAAAATGCAACTATTTGGTTAAAAATTAAACAATCTTGTTGGAAAGTTATACTTTTTAGTTAAAAATTCAACTATTCAACAGAAAATTCACTCATAGTTTGCAGCTTTTATTTTGGTGTTAGAAAGTGAACTGGAATCTTCTTTGGATGGGAATTCAACTTTTTTTTTAGTTTTATTCATTCCATTTGTTCTTAAAGAAATATTTCATCTTTCTTGAATAAAAATGCAACTGTTTGTTTCAAAATTCAACAATTTTGTGAAAATTCATACTTCTTGGTTGAAAATTCTGCTACTTTGTTGAAAATTGAACTATTTTGTGGAAAATGTACTTTTTGGTTTAATTTAATATTTTGTCGTTGAGAAGAGAACTGAATTCTTTTCTAGATGAAAATTCAACTATTTTCTTATTTTATTTTTTTTTGTTAAAAATTCCTTTGGTTTAAAAGAAATTTCATCTTCTTCGAATGAAAGTGCAACTGTTTGGTTAAGAATAAAACTATTCTGTTAGAAAGTCATATTTTTGATTGAAAATTCTACTGTATTGTTGAAAATTGAACTATTTCGTAGGAAATTTACTTTTTGTTTAAAATTCATATTTTGGTGTCAAAAAATGATCTGAAAGCTTTTCTGGATGAAAGTTCAACGTTAATGAAAATGTTGTCTTTTTTTTATTTAGAATTCATCGTGTTTGAGTGAAAAAAATTCGTATTTTTGGATGAAAAATTCAATTTTGTTCGTCGAAACTCATTGTTTGGTAAAAAATTTATAGTTGATCTTGAAAAGTCAACTGGAATCTTTTTTGGATGAAAATCCAATTATTTTGAAAAAAAATTCTTTTGAAATTAACACCCATCTGTTCCAAAAGAAATTTAATCTTTTTTTGATAAAAATTTTACTATTGCATAGAGAATTCAACAATTTTGTTGAAAAGTCATCCTTTTTGAGTAAAAATTTATCCTCTTGACTTAGAAATTTAATTTTTTCGTAGAAACCTATTCCTTGGCTGAAAATTCATATTTTGATGGTGAGAAGTCAAATAAAATCTTTTTTAACAGAAAATTCCACTATTTTTTTTTAATTTGTCTTCTTGATTTATAAATTTATTTGCTATGAAAGAAAAGCCTCTTTTATGAAATTGCAACTTTTTGGTTGATAGTTCATCTTTTTAAATTGAAAATTCAAATACTTGGTTAAAAGTTAAACTACATTGTTAGAAATGTCAAAATTGTCTTTGTTTGGTTTATAATTAATTTTTGAACTGGAAATATAACTTCTTCATTTTTTCAAGATTGATCTTTTTTAGCTGAAAATTCTCCTTTTTCGGACAAAAAATAATTTTCTTGGTTTAAAATTTCAATTTTGTTGGGTAAAAATGCATTAGTTTCGCAAAAGAAGAATTTTTTGCTGAAGCCATATTTTTCGTTCGTAAATTCAATTTTTGTAGAGAAAATTTGTCTTTTGGCTTAGAGGTTCTAAAATTCAGGTAACATTTTCTTTGAAGTGAGTTTTTCTTGAAAAATTTTCAAATTTTCTTGAGTGAAAAATCTTTGTTTTCTGGAAATTCGTCTTCTTGATTTCAAAACACTTCTTTAAAAATAAATTTCATGTTTTTCAAATGAAATATAAACTATGACACTTTTTCTTGGGAATTTATTTTTTTGTGTGGAAAATTCAACTATTATGTTAAAAATTTAATTATTTTGTTGAAGATTCAAGTCTTTTTTTTTTAAACCATCTTTTATAGTAGACAAGACATTTTTTTGTTGAAAACAAATTAATAAATATAAAAAATTTCAATTTGTACCTGAAATACTGTTGTATTCCGTTTATGAAAGATTCTATGTTGAAAGTATTCCAAGAAAAAATTGCTGGTATCGAGTATGAATGATCAAGGAAAATTAAAAGTTAGACAAAGAAGAATAAGGGAATTTTAAAAATGAAGTTCCCGGCCACCCTGCCTAATTCTAGTAGCAATAACTAGTAAAACATTTTTGGAAACTAAAACTTACGTACAATGTGTGAGTGTGGGGGGGGGGGGGTAGAAATATTTTGTTACAGTTTGTTACAGGAGGGTGGGGGGTCTCAGAGTGGGCCTATAATTCGTTACGTAATTCAAGTACGGCCCCTAAGTCACATACTGGTTCACCCACTCAAGGTCGAAAAATCACTGGTTCACCAGTTATGATTCAGAATACTGATTCAACCAGTGAACATTTGACGGCCCCCAAGTCGCATACTGGTTCACCCACTCAAGCTCGGAAAATCACTGGTTCACCAGTTATGATTCAAATCACTGTTTCACCAGTGAACATTTCATGGCCCCTAAGTCACATACTGGTTCATCCACTCAAGGTCAGAAAATCACTGGTTCACCAGTTATGATTCAAAATACTGATTCAACCAGTGAAAATTTCATGGCCCCCAAGTCACATACAGGTTCACCCACTCAAGGTCGGAAAATCACTGGTTCACCAGTTATGATTCAAAATACTGATTCAACCAGTCAAAATTTGACGGCCCCTAAGTCACATAATGGTTCACCCACTCAACGTCGGAAAATCACTGTTTCGCCAGTTATGATTCAAAATACTGATTCAACCAGTGAAATTTTCACTGCTTCAGTTCAAGGGAGAATGAATTCGAAGTTTGATTTATTAGGGGGAGGAAATTTACGAATCGCTGTCGCACCTTCTAGTCGCGATCTAGAAAATATAGTTCGGTCTGAAAACAGTGGATGAAGTATAGCGATTGCGAGTCGGGGACAGAATGATTAATTTGCCACTCGGCGAAACGTGGCACGTCGAAAGAGAAAAAAGTCCTATTCTTCGACAAACAAAGACCGTTCGGCGGCAATGCAAAACGTACTAATTCAAAGAAAGAGGCTTTCGGAATAAAGAAGAAACTAACTCAAACATAGTGGGTCATCGAGTTTCTTAAACGTAACTTACCACGAGACTGGTTAAAAGTAACTTGCAGAATTTAACTTTTAAAGCTCACAACTTTTTCTAATTACGGCACCGAGATCGTGACAGTCATGTATAGATGCTAGAAAATTACTATTCATTTCCGCTGTTCGGTGAAGTTACTGAGCTGTAAAATTCACAGAGGATCAGACAGAACTGTGGATAGGATAAAATGTATAAATAATCATTGAATCTGAAATAAATTTCATTACACACGGTTCGTTGAAAAATTGTCATACTGAATTGGTTGAATGAAAGGCTTGTTATCGTTAGTTTTAATTTGCTAGAATTCAGTTGGAAAAATCAGTGGGAAAAAATTCTATCTGGTTTTTTATTTCATTAGCGCCAAAGGTCCAGGGGTGAAGAAAATCCTCACTTTTTTTCAAATTTTGATGAGTAATTTGGGGTCGTTCGAACATCGCATCACGCTTTTTTGAACACTTTTTCCGCTCTTTTACTTCTCGTTACAGATCAGCACACAAACCTTGAACCCCACGGTGTTATATCGTATAATTTCGAAAAGTGAATGTAGATACTCATTTCACAACATCAGAAACATTAAAAGAAATTGTATAATTGGAATAGAGCTATTTTAAATATATATGGACTTTTATAATATAAATTCATTTTCAATATTTAACTACATGACTTTAATGTGAATAATTAGTTCATGTTCCTCAATTGAATAAAAAAAAACGTATTGTCATTGAAACATTAAATAATTTAAACTTAATTTTTTTTAAATTTGAAATGTAATTTCTAAAAATTTGTTCTGTGATAACCTTTTGAACTGATTCCAGGAAAAAATAAAAAAACGTGTACGTATAATTTCAAACTTTTGAATCACATACTCATTTCACAACATCTCAAAGATTTTAGAAAATTATATGGTCATTCAGCCAAATAGATCCATTTTCAACAAATAAAATAATTTATTACCCAACGGGTGCATTTCAATTTCAAATAATTCAAATTTGAATCAAAGAGACCAATTTTCTTGCAAATGTTCGAATTTTTAAGCAAAACAGAATAAACTTAAACTAAAAAGAGGTTTTTTAGAACCAAATAGTTAAATCTCGAAGCAAAATTGTGGAATTTGTAAGCACATAGTTGCATTCTTTACCACTGTCGAATTTTTAAACAAACAAGATTGAGCCTTAAATAAAAAAGTTGAATTTTCAAATTAATAGTTGCAACTGCAGGCCAAAAATTCAAATTGTTTAGAAGAAAATTTAACTTTCAATTCAAAAGTACGAATAATTCAATTTTTAACCAAATAATTTAATTTACAGCTAATTAGTACCTAACAGTTAAATTTTTACACCCAAAAAAATTATCATTAATCAAATAGCTGCCCTGATCACCAACTAGTTGAATTTGTTAACCAAATAGTTCAATTTTTTTACTTACAAAGATGAATTTTTAAGCGAATGGTCAAATTTTTGAACTAAAAATAAAACACTTTAGAGAACAGTTGAATTTTCAGTCTAGAAGAACGGATTTCCTATCCAAAAAGAAGAATTTCGAACAGAAATATTAAATTTTCATGAAAATACTCTAATTACTGACAAAATAGTTAAACTTTTAATTACGATTATTAATCAACAAAAAGAATTAATTCTTAACAAAGAAGTTCAGCTTTCAACCAAGCAATTGAATTTTCGATAGAAAAAAATTATTCTTAACAAAAAATATCATTTTTGATATTTTAACCAGGAAAAGATTTTAATTTTGGATAAAAAGAAGCTGAATTCAATCAAAAAGATGAATTCTTGAAACAAAATTCGGTATAATATTCGACGTAGACTTGAATTTTAAATCAAAAACAGTGAACAGTTGTTAAAAATTCGTTTTATTTTTGGTTAACAGATAATTTTTGAAACTAACAATTTAACCCTTCCATTTCAGTTGAAAATTCATCTTTCTGGTTGAAAATTCAACTATTTTTCTCAAATTCATTTTTTTTAGTTACGAATTAATTTTTTTTTTACTGAAAATGTGACTATTCCATTTTTCGTTGAAAATTGGTATTTTCTGGTTCAAAATTGATTTATTTTAATAAAAGATAATTTTTTTTTTGGTTTGTTCTAACTATTTTTGATTTTAAATTCAACTGTTTTGTGGAAAATTTGTCTTCTTGTCTTGAAAATTTAACAATTTGTTAGAAAATTTATCTATTGATAAAAAATTACTTTCTTTTATATATATATACACACATATATATATATATTTTTTTTTAATTCAACTACTTTGGTAGAAAATTTAACTATTGATTTGCAAATGAAACGATTTTTGGGAAATTCGTTTTTTTGTTAAGAGTTAATTTTTTCTTTTAAAAAATTTTAATAAATTAAAAATTTTTTTCATTACATTAAAATTCAACTATTTGGTAGAAGATTCATCTATTATATTGAAAATTCTTCATCTTGGTTGAGGTTTCAACTATTTTGTTGAAAATTCACGTTCTTTTATTAAATTTAACTAAATCATAATTTCGGTTGAAAATTCAACTAGTATGTTGTTAATGACATTTTTTTGTTGACAATTTACTATCTTTCCTCTCGATTTGTCTATTTGTCTAGAAAATTAATATTCTTTGTTGAAAATAAATCTATTTAGTAAAGGATTGAACTATTCTGTTAGAAATTTCACTTTTTCCGTTGAATTCGACTGACTGTTAATTTGCTCTTTTCGTTGTTGAATTGTTTTCTTATTAAAATGCAACTATTCCATTTTTGTTTGTAAACATTTTTGCTTCATTGAAAGTTCAACAAATTGGTTGAAAATTCATGTATTTCGTTGAAACTTAATCTTCTTGGTTAAAAATTCATCTTTGTAGTTTAAAAATGCAGCTATTTGGTGAAAACTTCATTTTTTCAGTTAATCTTTTCATTATTTTGTCAAAAACTTAACTATTTTGTTCGAAAGTCGTCTTTCTGGCTTTAAAATTCAACTATTTGATTGTAAATGGAACTACCACATTTCTTTGTGTCGATAGTATTCATTATTTTTTTAAGATTAAAAAAAATTTATAAAATGAGCCCTAGACGAATTGAACTCTTTAAATTTGAAAAAAGTCATGATCGTCGAAAATGTATCTGAAAGAGGAAGAAAATTCATTTATAAATATTCATAATTTTCCATTATTCATTATTCTAATGAAAAACAACTTGTAGTTGAAATTTTAAACTCTTTTTCTAATGTGCTTGTGAGCTTTTTTAATTTTTTTTCAATTGAAAAAAATGGATCAATTCATTGAAAATTTTTAAGAATTAACAGGTAAAAACAAATGAGCCGTAGATAAATCAAACTTCTTGAAGTTGGTAGGAGCCATAATCGACGAAAATGTATCTGAAAGAGAAAGAAAATTAATTTATAAATATTTACAATTTTCCATTATTCATTATTATAATAAAAAAATTTGTGGTTCAAATCGTAAACTTTTTTTAATTTGCTTGACAGCTAATATAAATTTTTTTTTTAATTTAAAAAAGTGCACAGAATGAATTCATTAAGATTTGTTAAGATTGAATACATTTTTCAAAAAACAGAAATGAACCCCGGACAAATGATGATGATGATGAAAATTTCAACTTTTTATTTGAAAATTTTCATTATTTCATAAAAAATTCAACACTTTCGTTGAAAAATCGTCTTTCTGGCTATGAAATTCAACTATTGGGTTGTAAATTCCCGTACTAAATTTTTTTCGATCAGTAGTAATGGTCTTGAATGTATCAGAACGGATTGAAATTTTATTTCTTGATCAGAGAAGTGTCACATTTTAAAAGACCTTCGCGCCCCCCCCCCTCCCTCATATGAGAAACTTTTTGACGTTAAGGTGAAGTGGGAAAGGGTAGTAGGGGAAGAGGGGGCAGAAGGGGAAGTGGTAGAATAGAAACTAGACGAAGAGAGGGAGGAAAATTGGGAGAGTTATGAGTAGTGTGGGCCTGGAAGTGAGGAGCGCGGTAGTAAGGAAGTGAGGGTGAGCAGGAGATAGTAAGTATGATAGGATGTGGGAGTAGAGGTGGAGCAAGTGCGAGAGTGGGTTCAGACGAATCGGAGAGAAGGAAAGAAGTGAGAGCTTGGTTGGGGAAATGAGGAAAAGAAGGGGAAGGGGCAGTATTGTCGAGGAAGCAAAAGAAGAAGTAGGAAGATGGCAACTAGACGAAGAGGGGGAGGAAAATTGGGAGAGTTATAACTATTGTGGGCCTGGAAGTGAGGGCGCAGTAGTATGGAAGTGAGGATGAGCAGGAGATAGTATGCTAGGTAGTGATAGGGGTGGTAAATCAAGTGAGGGAAGTGTGTGTAGGCGAATTAGGTAGAAGAAAAGGAGAGGGAGCGTGTTTGGGAAAAGGGAACGATGGGGAAGGGGCTGTATGGTAGAGGGGGCAGAAGGGAAAGTAGAAGGATGGAAACTAGACGAAGAGAGGGAGGAAAATAGAAAGAGTTGTGAGTAGTGTGAGCCTGGAAGTAAGGAGCGTCGTGGTATGTAAGGGAGGCTGAGTATGAGATAGTATGTTAGGTAGTGGGAGGGGTCGTAGAGCCAATGCGGGGAGTGGGTATAGGCGAATTGGAGAGAAGGAAAGGAGTGAGAGATTGGTTGGGGATGTGAGGGAAAGTAGGGGAAGGGGCAGTATTGTAGAGGAAGCAAAAGAAGAAGTAGGAAGACTAGACGAAGAGGGGGAGGAAAATTGGGAAAGTTATAACTATTGTGGGCCTGGAAGGGAGGGCGCGGTAGTATGGAAGTGAGGATGAGCAGGAGATAGTATTTTAGGTAGTGGGAGGGATGGTAAATCAAGTGAGGAAAGTGGGTGCAGGCGAATTGGATAGAAGAAAAGGAGAGGGAGCGTGCTTGGGAAAAGGTAAGGATGGGGAAGAGGCAGTATGGAAGAGGGGTAGAAGGGGAAGTAGAAGGATGGAAACTAGACGAAGAGAGGGAGGAAAATTGGAAGAGTTGTAAGTAGCCTGGGCCTGGAAGTGAGGAGCGCGTTAGTATGCAAGTGAGGGTGAGCAGGAGATAGTAAGTATGTTAGGTGGTTGGAGGTGTGGTTGAGCAAGTGCGGGGAGTGGTTGTAGGCGGATTGCTGAGTTGGAAAGAAGACGGAGCGTGGTTGTGCAAGTGAGGAAATGTAGTGGTAGGGGTAGTATGGTAGAGGTGGCAGAAAAGGAAGTGAGAGTGTAACAACTAGACGAAGAGAGGCAGGGAAATTGTGAGAGTTCGTGAGTAGCATGGGCCTGTAAGTGAGAAGCGTCGTAATATGGAAGTGAAGATGAGCAGGAGATAGTATGACAGGTAGTGGAAGGGGTGGTAGAGCAAGTGCGAGGAGTGGGTATAGGCGATTTGGTAAGATGGAAAAGAGAGGAAGCGTGGTTGGGAAAGTAAGGTAAAGTAGGAGAAGAGATAGATGGCAACTGAGGGGAAATAGAAAAGGTGCGGAGAGGTGTAGCACTGAATCGAGGAGAGGTGAAATACAGGAGGTAGAAGTATGGCATGTGAAGGTGGAGGTAAGTGTGCTGGTACAGTAGGGGAAAAGTAAGAAAATGGTTGGAAGAGAATAAAGGGAGGGGAAATAGGCGACAGGAGGGAAAATATATAAGGGGAAGATTCAAACGACTTAATTAACGTCTTAATAAGCTACAAAATGCTTTTTTTAAAGCACGCGAAGCCTACTTTGACTAATTTTTTAAAATATAGACAGTGAACGTCATCTTGGGAAATATTGAGTTCCAAGGAGAACGACAAAGTCGAATCGCAGTACATCGGTATACCGAATAAAAAAAAAACAGGCCGAACTTCCGCACTTAAGTGCGAGGTATTCTCCAATAACAGGAATAGGGGTTGGCCTGGAATTCGGCATAAGTACGCCTAGGAATCTTCTCTTATATTGCTTTACTATTGGCTGAGTATACGTCGGAAAAATTCACGAGGGCTCGTTCCGAGTAATGGGAAAGTAAGAGATCTACCTCCGCGTTCTACATTCATTTTTAACATAAATAAAAAGTAATCAACCTTCAAATAAAGTTTCACTTCCTACGATATTTTCTGGAAAATTGTTAATTTTATTTTTTAACACCAAGAAAAAAAAGTCTACTTAATATTTGCACCAGGTTTTCAATTTTACTCGATATTGGATTCCTCTTATAGGGGGTCTGAATAGCGGGGTGTAAATACTAGGCTCGGCCGTTTTTTCCATATTATTGACTTCTCTTCTTCTTGTATAAAGCAATACCTTACTGGTGTTTACAGAATTGAGAAAATTCATTTTTTTGTTCGTTGAAAAATAACTTTTTCAACGGAAAATTTACCCATTCCATTTTTAGTTGAGACTTGATACATTTACTGAAAAATTGATATTTCCTAGTTGAAAATTCAACTATTTGGTTCAAAATTCATGTATTCTCTTGGCAATTTTTCTTTTTAGATCGAAAATTAATCTTCTTGGTTGAAAATTGATCCTTTTTGGATAAAAATGCAACTTTTTGGTTGAAATTTACTCTGTTTTTGTTGAGGATTCAACTGCATTGTTGAAAATTCGTCTTTTTAGTTGAATTCAACGGTTTTTGATTTCACATTTAGATATTTTTTTGTTGGAATACAAAGTTACGTAATCTTTTTTTTTGCTGAAAAATTAAATACATGATTGAAAGTTGAACCTTGTGAAAAATGATTTTTTTTTCTGGTTTAAGATTTATAAATTTATTTGAAAACTCATTCATTTGGTTGCAAATTAACTTTTTTGTTCAAAATTCATACTCTAACGTTAAAAATTCAACTGTTTTCTGGAAAATTCGTATTTTTAGATTGATAATTTGTATTTTCTGGCAAAAATTGCATCTTTTTTGAAAAAATAAAACTGTTTAACAATTTTTGTAATTTTATGAAATTTCATCTTTTTTGGATAGAAAATCTTTCTTGGTTGAATCTTCAACTCTATGATAAAAAATTATTCGGATTTGGATGAGGATCCAACGATTATCTTAAAAATTTGTATTTCTGGGTTGAATCCAACTGGTTGAAAATCCGATTATTTCTTTCTTGAAAATTCATTTTCTAAACTGAAAATTTATATATTCCATTTTCGTTCAAATTTTTTTGTAGATTAAAGTTCAACTCGTTACTAGAAATTTTTTTCTTCTAAATTCGTCTCACGTTAGAAAACTGATCTTCTGGGCTAAACATAAACGTTCTTGGGTGAAGTACAACTTTTTGGGTTCAAATTTTAAGGTTCTTCTGAAAAATTCGCTTTTTTTGCACATTTTTTGATTTTTTCCCAAATCTGTTCAAAAATTAAACTATTTTCTCGAAAATTCAATTATTCTTCAGGAAATTCAACTGATTTGTTGAAAATTAGTCTCCTTTGCTTTCAATGTTAACTATTCAGTCATAAATGCAAATATTTTGTTTAAAATTAATGATTTTTGTTGCTGAAAGTTCAGTTTATTAAAAACTTAACTCTGTTTGCTGAAAATAATATTTTTCTTTATATTCAACTCTCTTATAAGAAATTTTTCTTTTGGAAAGGAAAATTCATCTCTTCTGATAGAAAGTTTTTGGTAGAAAATTCAACTATTTTCTAAAAAGTTCAACTATGATGTTTAAAAATTCACCTTTTTTTAAATTTCACCTGTTTGGTTCTAGATAGAACTGTTGACTTGAGAAATGATTTTGTTGTTGTTGAAAATTTTACCGTTTGGTTAAAAATTCATCCTGATAGGTTGCAAATTCAAAGATTTGTTCACCGATTCAAATATTTGGTTACAAATTCAACTATTTTGTTAAAAATTTCATTATTTTGTTGAATGTATGACTATTTTCCTAAATAGTGATATTTTCTGTTTCGGAAATTCAACTGCTCCGTTGAAAAATTGTTAAACAATTCATTAAAAATTCAACTTTCTTGGCTGAAAATAATTTTTCTTACATTGAACTGTCTTCTAAAAAATTCGTATTTGGGGCCGGAAAATTTATATTTTCTAGTAGAAAAGTTCTTGGTGGGAAATTAAATTATTTTCTAAAAAGCTTCAATATGATGTTTGAAAATTCTCCTCTTTTTTCGAAAGTTAACCTGTTTGGTTCTAAATGGAACTACTGTCGACTTGAAAATTAATTTTGATATGGTGTCCAAACCAATTTCATTTGAAAGAATCTATCCCCATAATATTCCTCTATTTTCATGAAAATCACTCTATTTTCTCTGTTTTGGAACAATTTTGACCTGTGAAGTCTGTGAAGTTGATACATCGAATAGAGCAAAGATTTCCCTTTGTGTAATTGCTTTTGGTAGAATAGCGTCATACACGAAACGCTTCGTTGATTTATAATTTACACTCATCTTCCGAGCTTCACGAGCGCAAGGGGAATTGCTGTGTGGTATAAAATGAAAATTTCATATTATGCGTAAATTTGTTAAACATACGTAACAATAATAATTGCTCTCTCAGAGGGTTCCTCAGTCCATCTGTGCATGAAGTCTCTTGTCGTAAAGTTCTTGATCTTGGAATGTGCAGGAAGCAGAATTATTCATTTATTTCCAGTGCAATGGGTAGGTACCCGGAATTTAATAGTTGAATTTTGGAACAAAGAGTTGAATTTTCAAGCAGAATAAGACTATTTTTTTGAGACGAAGAATTTTCATCCCAAAAAGTTGAATTTTAAAACTAATTCCAGAAAAAACTAAACATGTGTATCATATCATTTCGAAAAGTGAATTAAGATACTCATTTCACAACATCACAAAGATTTAAAGAAACTATATAATTGGAATAGAGGTATTCAAAATATAAAAGTACTTTTACAATATAAATACATTTTCAATATTCAATTACATGACATTAAAGTGAATAATTAGTTTATGTTACTCAATTGAATAGAACGAAAACTTGTTTTCATTGAAACGTTAAATAATTTAAGCCTCATATATATTTTTTCAATTCGAACTTTCATTTTCAAAAATTTGTTTTGTGATAAGCTTTTGAACTGATTCCAGGAAATATTATAACACGTTTACGTATAATTTTAAACTTTGAAATCACATACTCATTTCACAACATCTGAAACATTCAAAAAAATTATATAATTAGAATAGCGGTATTGTAAATGTAAACAATCTTTAATTATCAGATTGCAGGAAATATTCAACTACATAACCTTGGAGCAAATAATCAATTTACGTTTATTCATTAAGAAAAAATTGAAATTGAAAAATAAAACAGATGTACATATAATTTTTAAAATTTGTTCCGGATACTTATTTCACAACATCACAAACAATCAAAGAAATTATATAATTGGGATGAAGGTATTTTGAATGTATATTGCAATTTAAAATAAGATTTCTGAAAATTAGTTTTGTGATAATATTTGCAACTGGTTCCAGAAAAAATAAGATATATCTACTTTTAACTTGAAAATTGGGATTCACATACCCATTTCACAAATTCTCAGAGATTTCAGATAATTATATAATTGGAATAGGGGTACCGTGAATGTAAACAAACTTTATATATTTAAATCATATAAAATATTCAACTGAATAACCTTCAAGCAAATAATCAATTTACGTTCAATGATTGAGAAAAAAACTTAAATTTCAAACTATATGTAATGTAATATTGTGGAAAAGATTAATCAGCTTATCATTGATCAATTATTTCAAAACATAAGAATCAATGAAAAATTACTTTTAATGAACCATACAAATAATTTTTCCTTCATATCTTTCTCTAAATTTGAACTCAAATTTCTGAAAATTTGATTTATTAGCAATCTCTTAAACTAACTCTAAAAAAAAAATAAAACAAATGTACATATCATTTTGAAAATTCTATTCAGATACTCATTTCACAACATCACAAACATTTAAAGAAATCACATGATTGGGATAGAGGTATTTTAAATTTAAATATACTTTCATAAGATATGAATTATAGCGAATATTACACTACATTACCTTGAAGTGAATAATCAGGTTATATTCGTAATTAAATAAAACGAACAACTATTTTTATTGAAATATTAAAACAATTTCTACATTATATATATTTCTTTAAATTGAAATAACATTTCTGAAAACTAGTTTTGTAATAATCTCTTAAACTTTTTCCAGAAAGAAATGTATTTTCGTATAATTTGAAAATTTTAATTCACATACTTATTTCAAAATATCATAATAATTTTAGAAAATTATATAATTGGAATAAAGGTATTGTAAATATGAACAAACTTTCATTATAAAAATGATATAATATTTAACCACGAAACAATGAAGCAAATAATCAATTTATGTTCATTAATTTAGAAAAAAAAATATTCAATCCATATGTAATGCAATATTGTGAAAAAGATTATTGAGGTAGAAATTAATTATTCAGTTCGAAACATAAAAGGAAATGAAAAATTATTTTCCTTAAAACATTCAAATGATTTTTCCTTCATACTTTTTTTCAACTTGAACTTTAATTGCTCAAAATTGGGATTTTGGGGGGGGGGGGGAATAAAAAACTAATTCTAAAAAATACAAAAAATGTACATATGTACGTAAGATTTTGAAAATTTAATTCAGATACTCATTTCACATCACGAACACATGAAAATTATAGCGAATATTTATTTTATTTCATATCAATATTATTTACGATTAGTTCAAAGCATAAAAAGCATTGAACAATTAATTTTAATAAAACGTTCCAATAATTTTTACTTTATTTTTTTTCAAATTTGAACTTCAATACCTAGAAATGTGATTTGTTAATAACGTTTTAAAATTTGAACATATACCAAAAAATGTGAAATTGAATATAAAAATAACAGCCTCTTGCAAAATATTCTACTTATATTATAAAATCAATCATAATGTACCTAAATCAAATAAATTTATAAAAGCTAATTATATAAATTTTACGTAATAAGCAGAATAATAATTCAACAAATGATATTATTCATTTCACTTAATCATTGCATATCTTACGTATTAAATATCAAAGATATTGTTAGATAGATCTGGACAGTTAGAGCTGTTATTGAAAGTAATAGTGAAAATACATAAATCGAAACAATCATTGGTAATCCATCAACTTCTTAATTTACTTTTTTACTTCTATAGATTTTAATTTTGAATCAAGATGTTGCCCTATTACTAAAATAATGACTGCTACCATGCTATCTACCAATGAAGGTTGAGTTTTTTGATATGAAGAAAACATACTAATAGGCATTCGCTAGCGGCTATATTGATTCCTCCACCAACCGGAAAACGACAACCAGATCAGATTTTCCCGAAAAAATGTACAAACTATACTTTCAAAACATTGAAAAAATATGCAACTAATTTTGAAAAACGATCCTTTAGTAATCAAATTAATTTTTCATTGTCAGTTTAATTGAATTAAAAAAATAAATTTTCACAATATACCCAACTGTAAGAGTCTAGGGAATAAAAGTGGACGACTGCGTGTTTGGTCTCGGATATTGAGAAATATTCAAAACAGAAACAGAACGGGAAGAGGAAATTATTCACAGCAAAACCCATGTCATCCAATATAGAGAGCTGCCCTACGAGCGAGTAACCATGTCAACATGGGGTATGAGTGTTTGCACACAGAATATGGCGAATAGTAGTAGGCATTGGAAATACTATGACGCTGTTTACATGCATACGTGCATACTGCATATCCACCTGGCCTAATTACATGGACCTGCCTGTTCTTAAACGTGCAACGCTAGATTTTGCCCATTTTCACACTTCGCTGAACTGTTTGCAGTAGTGAGCAGGAGGATTGGAATGAAGATTGTGAGCACTGGAATATGAAGGAAATTAACGTCCAGAATTGTAGCTTTACTGGTTCTAACTTCCAAAAGTTTCATCTCATCCGAATTGATGTCAAATAAGGCCAGTTTCATAAGAGATTCATTAGAGATACAAGAAAATTTTGAAATGAAATTTTTGTTTTAGTAGAACACTTGGAAGAGGGAAAATTTGTTTTAAACTGTGAGCAGTTGACAATGATACATTTTCAGGAAATCGTATCATTAGGGAAATTAATTGGCCCACGATGTGGTTGGTTGGTATAAATTCGTCCTGAGGTTTTTCGAGACTCTCGAGAAACTTAAATCTTCCACCAGAGACACATTAATGGGTTTGTTTTGCAAGACATCTGCCGAGCTTGTCCTGGCAAATAATTGTGTTCGACCCACTATTTTAAAGATCCCAATGAGAGAAATTAGGGAAGGAAAGAAGTGAGATTCTGCAGATTGAGATGGTTGAAAGAGCTTATTCAAGGGAATTTCAAGAGAATACAAATGCGTCCTACCATGACAAAGAATTACAAAGCACTGCAACTGAACTTGCTCCTTTAAAGAAGCACCTTTGTTCCAAGAGAACAAAGACATTCTGGGAGTAATCTGCCGACAGACCACTTTTGTTTTTCTCAAATTTGGAGAATTACTTTTAAAAATAGGGTGCTTGGAACATTTCATTAGGACCGAAGAACATTCCGAACGTTTGAGCTGTTTGATCAATTTATTATGTTATTAAGTTGGCTTGATGAAAGGTTACGTTGATAAATGTGTCCAACTGACATTCAATTTGAAATAGAAAGTCTGAAACAATTGAAAACAACCGTGTAATAATTATCCACTCAATTTGATTGATGAAATTATTACGGAACGCATTCATGAGATTTATGATAGCACCAGTAGGAAAAACAAATAAAATATTTACAATAAATTTTATATAAAATTTACTTTAGCGTACATTCAAGTTCTCTTAGCGGCTAAGAAGTTGAAATCAAAAACAATATCAATTATGATTATTCAATGAAAAAGAAAGGAAGTGATAGCATTGACAATTTGCCTGGTGTTATTTATTTTATATCAACTTATCAACTACGTATCATTGAGCACATATTCGTAAATAAATTTCTTAATATTTCTGTTATTTCACAGGCTGTAGTCCTAAATATTGATACAATTTAAACTTCAGTGTAATTTTCTGTTTTATCCATTCTAACCATCATAAACGCCCTTTCAATTCTTGATAGAGAGTTTTTCAACAACTGAAGTTTCATCAATTCATGAGACTTCATACAATATTTATGTTCTTAAGACTTATAATTGACTGGACTTTTCATTTTGACATGTCTTTTACAATCTTATGATTGTATTGAATAATTTTTTTTTCTCCAGCAAAATTATTTGATTGATTCAATTTGTTCAGTTGCCAAAACGTAAGAAATTTAAGAATAAATATAAGTTGAAAGATGGCTATTTGTTTTTGTTTTTATGCTACAGCAACATGGAATGAATCACTTCTACAATTAAAAGTATCTAAAAGCCAGTAGAAAGTTTAGTGTTGAAAATATAATACAAATTCTGGCGGCGTTAGCGTTATTATAAACAATACTCAATTTCCACATCGATATTCAGGTCGTGGTAATTTGTGATAACAGTGAATATCCATCTCCATCCCAAATTCTGATTTCCTTTTACACGACACTGCCTGTAATATCCGAGACACTAACGGCTTGCGATAGCGATCGGTAATTACCTGAATCCGACACAATGACAGATAGTGCCATTTGCGGTTTCTTGTCGACTTTCTTGCACGTAGTTGAATCGAATTCCTGGCAAGGTTACTCCCTCTAACGTCTGCTAAGGAAAATTAGTCCTTCAAGACAAATTATAAAAGTCCTCCTTTAATTTTACATTTATTTCTTGAAGATGTCTTTAGCAATCGTTTTAAAATGTTCACTTGGGTTATTGAATGGGTGAAATCATCATTAGCATCAATAGCGGCATCTGCATCCACACAGTGTTAATATATTCTTCCTATTCAAAAGAAAATATTGCAGGAAGAATCGGAAGAAGAAGTTCGACTTGATCACCATTCATTTCATTAAAGGATGTCGCACATTATTTCATTTAAATTGTCATATAGAATCAAAAGTAAGGTATCATCAACACACATGGTACGTTGGATGCAATGATACATTTTTTGTTTGTACTTTAGTTGAATTATAAATTCTATCCTTGGGATTGCATCCCAATAAACCAGTCCTGAAAACTTTACCAAGACCGGCTTCAATTTTCCATCAGACATCTAATTTCCTGAATGTCTCTTTTTGTTCAACTTGATTATCATACAGGGTTAACTTGATCATCTTAGAGTGAAAACTGGACAGGATGTTCGACTTTACTATCCTAAAGGAAAAGCTTGATTATCCTGGCACTGTCACCTTATCAAGAATTGCAACAGCTATTGTATTTTGTTTTTGAAATATTGAATCTAACCAGACTAAGTTTCTCAATTTCACATGAACCACTTTCTTATCACTCGTGCACACGAAATTTTGTTGAGCATTTTAATCAGAAATGTTGGTTCATACGATTATGAAATTCTGGTTCAGTAGCTCTCGTTGATGCCTGCTGGTTAATACAGTTTTGGCTAATATTTCTAGTGATAAATGTTGACCGATCTTATTCAGATTTCGAGAAGCGTCTTTTGTAATCATTTTGTATTTCTGGATGTGTCAAGTGAAGCTTCCTCCTAAAGGTCCCGTTCTAGAACATTCGCGATTTATTAGATGTATTTTCAATTATTATCAATTATAGTGAAACACGAATTTAGTGTTTTCGTAAGTCGAAGCTGCGCGTTTTCTGCATACATCACATAGTGGTACAGCGACATCTCCAAACTACGAACACATATCGGAAAATATTAGCGTTGTAGGCAACAAATTAAGAAATGAATGTTCAAGAATTTTCATATGGATAACGTAATCCAAGTCCAGATTAGAGAAAATCCCGAAATAAATAGCCTTAACAATGATTTCTGAGAACCGAATGCATGAGTAGGTTTATCAGAACGTCTGGTCTTATTCATCAGAATCATGGATTCCTAAGCCACCAGAAAACCCTATTGTAGAAAGTTCCAGTTATACTTACCAGGAATTCCAGTGAAATTTACAAGAAAAACTTACAAAACCAATCAGAGAATGGTCAACCAGAAGTTGCTAATGCTTCTAACCAGAATTATTAGTAAGCGTATATTTGACATTGTGTTCTTGTTGGAATGACCAGAATTCTGTTTGCTCAGAACATACTTTTTTTTTAAATCAAGAGAAATTGGGCCAACATTCTCCTGTTCTTAGAGTTCGATATCATCCGTACCAATATGTTCCCTCCTGTTGCTTTGGACCAACAAGCGTTCGTAGATAATAGGAGGCTTACATTGGCAGAGTCTCGGCAGACTCTATCCGCAGGATTGACCCTGCTTCTGCGTTAATCTCCATTAATTGAATTCTGATCCTCGGCCAAAATTGAGACAGCGCCGAGGCGCGTGGCTCCTAGGAGCATACTTAAAGGTGCTCTAATAATTCATTAGATCTGCGGACAAACCATGTTGCCACATACAAGTGGCAAATCCTGAGGTCTCCTAATTTTCTGGCTAGATAGTAATTTGTCATACTTCATCGGTAACTTTGTCTACCTCTATATATTCTCCTCTTCTATATTCAAGGTGGACACTGACTAGGAAAACCGGAATTTGGAATGGAACTTTAAGCTCCAGGAAAAAGCCTGGAAATAGTCGGGAATATGTTTGAAAACCAGGAATTTCTCAGATTTGTTTTTACATTTGCAATAAATATCGCCTCGCTCTTCAACAAAAAATTGTGCTTGGAATTTTGCTTATTTTCACCAATCATATCCTTTACATCAGCGGAAATTATTTTATTGTTGAAATTATAAAATTATGGTTTGGTTAGAAAATAATTTTCCTTTCATACTATATATGTGAGAATTTGAAGCTTGTGTTGGTGGGTCGTTAAAATACTAAAGATCCTTTTATATTTCAGAACAAAAACTTTCTTATAGATATTTGAAATTGTGATTACATTTGAAACCTAAATTTATATAATTAATTTGGCATAATTGGTGTAATAAAGTTATGGTTTAAGGATAGTGTAAGAAATTCGAAAATAAATTGAAAAATCGCTGTTTTCCGATTTCTATAATATCGATTTGGGATCACAAATAGTCGAAAATCCCTTAACCTTTTGATGCAGTTTATCAAACCACAGACTACGCAATCTTTTCCTCTTCCCCTATTTTCCTTTTTTTTAAAGAATATCTCTTTTTTTCCTCGTTTTCGAAAAAATTCCCCCTTTCCTAGTTTTTTCGCTTTAGTGAGAACTGAATTATTGAAACCTGAAAAGATCTATTTTTTGTTGAAGGTTAATTATTTTTAACTGAAAAGTGTATTATATTTTTCTTATGGAAGATAGTCATCATTTTATTTGAAGATGTATCTCCTTAGTAAAAAATTTAACTATTTTGTTAAAAATCAACTAGTTCTTTAAAAGTTGACCTATTTTGTTAAAAATAAATATTTTTGGCAAAAGTTTCACTTCCTTGTTTGAAATTTGATTTTTCTTTTGATTGAAAAATATACTTTTTTAATGAAAATTCAACTATTTGACTTTTGGTATAAAATTAATCATTTTTAGTTGAAAATTCGTCTTTTTGGTTTAAAATGCATCTGTTGTGTTTGATTAAGATAAATCGGTTTTGGTGCAGGACTTGACAGTTTTTGAGTAAAATTGTTCTATTTTTGGTTGAAAATTAATCGCCATGGTTGAAAAATCATCCTTTTCGGTTAAAAATTGCAGTATCTGGCTTAAAATTCATCTATGTTGATGAAAGTTTAATATTTTTACTAAAAATGTAGGTACTGGAAATATCAAATATCAAATTTTTTGGTTTTTAAATTCATTTTTGTTTGTTTTAATCACACTTCTTTTATTAAAAATATTTTTTGTATTCTATTTGAATAAAAATCTTCCCTGAGTGAAAGATCAATAATTACATTTATCGTTGAGAATCAATTTTTGTGTTTAAAAATTTAACTACTTAGTCAAAAATTAAAGTACTTTGTTAAAAATTCATTTTTTTTTTGTTGAAGATTTATCATCTTAGATAAAATTTTATTACTTTGCCTGAAAATGTAATTTTTTTAGTTGAAAATTTTACAATTTTTTTGAGAACACACCCCCTTAAATTGAAAATTGAAAAATTTAACAGTTTACTAGAAAATAAAACTATTTTGTACAAAATTAAACTTTTTTGTGAAAAATTCGTTTTTTTATCGAAAATTAATATTCTTGAAATAAAATTTATCTCCTTAATTTTTGGTTAAAAATGTATCTTCTTTAGTTTGACATGTCAACTACTTACTTACAAATTTTTAGAAACGGTTTGTAGAAAATTCGCATTTTTGGCGCGAGATCTCAACAATTTTGTAGAAAATTTTACTTTTTAGTTGGAAATGTATGTATTTTATTGAAAATTTGTTTTTGTTTGTTAAGACCAACTGTTTTTTTTCTAAAATGGAAATCTTCCTCTGTTGAAATATCAAAAATTACATTTTTCGTTGGAAAGTCATCTTTTTAGGTTGAAAATTTTACTCCCTGTTTGAAAATTGAACATTCTTATTAAAAGTTCTTTTTTTTATTTTCGTATGATCCAAATGAGTATTCGGAAACAATGACAGATACGAAAAAATGATAAGATAAAAGTTGGCATATCTAAAAAAGTTCTATACAAAATATTTCTCGTTATTTAGCGTTATCTTTCATCGTTTACAAGAAAAATAAAATAATTATATTTTCAGGGAAAAGAATTATCTCAGCCTCAAAAATGGTTTCTACTACAAGATTCTGATAAGATGCCTTTCATCTATTAGCTGAAATGGTAAAAAAATATGCGAGAAAATAATAAAGATTAGGTTTTCAGGAAAATTGTTTTTTGTATGTTTTCAAAATTTGAAGAAAGAACATGAAAATCGAATTTCATTAAACTTTATCAAAGTGTAAATTCAAAAAGAATGAAAAAAAATAGGTCAAAAGTTATAGAGCTTTAGGAAAAGTTCAGGCTTTTTGAAGAACAAAGCACAAAATTCAAATATGCATAACATTTCCAGATTTTTTGTTTGTTTGCAATTCGGAAAAATCGAAAAAGTTTGAAAATATTGTTTAAGCAAAAGTGGTGTCTTGTTTTAAATAGTAGAAAAATATTGTCATCGCTCGAAAAAGTGTCAAATAGTGTCAATAATGTGCATTTTTAGAAATGTTCAGAAAATTTCGACACATTTGCTAGTAACTGAAATTTACGAAATTAGTTTGCAGAAAACGGAATTCAGTAACATTCATAGTAAATTTACTAAATTTTCATCAACACTCAGGAACGGTATCTGAAAATTACCAATACTTTCCTAAAATTCCTAAATAGCGTTGCCGCCATGGGCGGCAATGCACTGAAAAAGATTGTGTTGGATTATAACTACGCGGTAAACCTATGTTTTCCGATATTGAATTACGTCAGAAAGATAAAAGAACTTATTTGATGTTCAAAATACAACAGCACTATATCTAGTGAAATTGTTAGCATCTTCGAGACGCATTGATTCACCTATTGTCACACCTTTTGTGAAAGCGTTTCATTGATGCATCTTGAAGTTGCGAACAATTTCACTAGATGTAGTATTGTTGAACTTTCAATATCAAATAAGTTTATTTTTCGAGATCACTCAATATCCGAAAAAATAGGTTTACTGCATCTTTATGATTCAAAACAACCTGCTGCAGTGCATTACCGCCCATGACCACAACCACTATGATTTCACTGATGAGGAGAGTGTCTCTGAAAATTGCTACAGAAATTTCTAACAGTGTAGTGAATCCGGGTGCTGATCTCGTGTTCTATTCAATGTGCAACATGTGCTGTTGATTCACCCTGCTAGAAAGTTTTAATCGCGCAAAATTTTGGGATTAATTCTCAGAGACATGACCTCCTTCCTCTTCAGGACACTCTATTTTGAGTCTCTGGTTCTGTAGTCAGGATTTTGTAATGAATATCGAGAGGAAAGTTCAAAGGAGTAGATTGTATTTCAAAGTTGCCAAGTAATAAGAGACAAGGGGAATTTTAAGTTGCCTTTCGTGTTGCAAACATAAAGAGAATGAGAGTAAAGAGAAACTTTGTAATCTCCTTGGCTTTAGAACCCTTTTTCGTGATTACGCATAGACTTGAATTTAATCACAATTCCATTGTTACACTCTGGAAGTGCACTATTCTCATTACACTGCCCTGGTTCTAGTCATCAGGATCATCGGGGTCATCAGAGTCATCAAAAATTTCAAAAATTTGGAAAATCATTTTAATTCTGTTTAAGAAGAGGATAAGTTCGGCAATAGATCAATTTATGCGTCTCGAAGACACAAACAATTATATCAAATATAGTACTGTAATATGCCAAAAAAAAATTATTTCGTAAACCAGGTAAATAATTTTGTTAAAAAAATTAAGAACGATATTGGTAGGTTGTGGTGAGTCCTGAAAGGTTCTTCAATATCGGTCAATCGACGACTCTCGAAGACGCGAACAAATATATTATACATTACTGGCGTATTCGAAATAGGTATTGCTAGATCGTAAGAGGTCATGGAGGGTACAATAGATCATTCGACGTGTCTCAAAGACGCGAACAAACATTCCAGATACAGTACCGTAGTATTCTTATGAGACAAATTTTTTCAAATATAAACAAAATAAACCTTTCTTTACACTTCGTAAATTGCTACGGAAGGGCCATAGAAGGTTCGACACTAGGTAAATCGATGCGTCTCAGAGATGCGAACAATTTCACTATGCATAGTATTGTCATATTTTGAATTCCAAAAAAGTTTTCCTTATATAAACAGAATGAACCATTTTTTATTTTTATAAATTGGTAATAGTGGGTTATGAAAGGCTTAACATTAGGCCGATTGATGGATCTCGAAGACGCAAACAATTACAATACATATAATTTATTATTTAAAATCCTAAATAACGGAAATATCGATTATTTTTTGATTTAATACTATCTCCATTCTTTGCAAATAAATGCGGTGTTACGAGATAGTATGGTTATGTTGTACAATTATTTATGATTCTTTCAATGGAGAGGAAATTCTTAAAAATAATTTAATTCTGGTTAAGAAAAAGCAAATTAAAAAAAAAACCCTGTTCAAATTCAGAATTATAATTATAATTAGGAATATATTGAATTCTTTTTAATGATTTAAAATCTTTTAAAATCATTTGAAATTTCAAAAATCATTGAAAGTCGCCTGTAATAATTAAAATTTTTTGAATTCTTTTAAATTGACCACGGAAAATTAACAATTGACCTGGAGAAACCCGGAAATTTGAAGCCATCCGTCGGGTAGATACTCTAAAAATTGTTTTCATATTTGGATAATCAAAAGAAATATATATTGTTTACTGGTGTGGAGTGTAAGAGCAATCAAGTTCAGTCTTCAATTGTAAATTTGATTATTCGCAAAAATTTTATTTAAAAGTACTTTCTAAAAATAACATTATTTTCATTATGTATGTTTCAGGTAAGCGAGACGCTCGGACTTCACCTCAGAGGTCCGGGGTTCGATCCCTGAGCCGGTACCTCTTGAAATTTTTCTATGTACCTTTACCGAGGTTCTGGTAGTTCGGAACCCACCTTAAGCTGTAGGTCCCCCCATCATGCACTTGACTGCAACCCAGTCCGTGAATGATGGGGTAAAAACCAGGCTTTGCCCAATATGTCAGGGCACACGCTCTTATCAGGTCACTTGATTGCATTATAATAATGCGTCCGTGACTGATAATATATACCGGGACTACCCCGTGCATAATATTCAAACAAACAAAAAAATCCAACTCTAACCAAAAATGCCTTCGACATATTGGGCTGTAACCATCTGAAGCCTGAGAGAAAAATGAGTTATATCGTAGGGATCGCGTAGGGATGTGGCGACCCCATCGCCCGAGAGCTCCTGCTCTTGCAGTCAGCCGCGTTGCTTTGGGCTAACTCCCCAATGCAACGAATTATGCGGTTACGACACAAGTATTGCGCAGTGCCACCCACAATAGGCCTCTCTCGGATGGAGGCCATGGTTCAGTTGGGAGTGGTAATAGGAACGAACCGAGGCGACGACCAGGCAATGACCCCGGACAAACGCGAGAACATCGATTTAAATGGTCGGACCAACTCAGGAGGGACCTTCTTACCTCTTGGCAAAGAAGCTCACCGGCGCGGAGAGGATTCATGAAGAGGTTGCATGACCGTTGGGGCAATATGCACCCGGAATATGCTCATAAAACGCCTCAGTATTTGAGAGATCAGGTATCCTTCTTGCGAAAAAACGGATATGAAGCTGTTTATCAACAGGAAGAGGAGCAACATCCTCCAGCGAACATCCCACCCGTTCCAGCAAGACCACCTTTGCAGATAGCCGATAATGTCAACATGAAAAGTAGGAGATCTATCCACCAAAAAGTCTTCCTCAGGATGGACAAATTAGCTGAAGCTAATACTGCTCTCCGCGATTTGCTCCCCGAAGATGTTAATCTCTGGAATCTGAACTGTGTAGTTTACGAGAAGGCGGTCTCCCTGCTTAGCGACGATAGAAGTAACGAAACTTCGGTACGTCTGAGTAAGACACGGGAGCGTATTGCACAGCTTCAGTTCAAAATTGAAACGGCGAGACGGCATGCATCAAATGTTCAGTGCGTGATTAGCTACATAACAGCAAATAAAAAGTTCACTCCAAAAGTTAGGGCACTTGCTCGAAACTTGAGGAAAGCAAATCACACGCTGAACAAGTGTAAACTGTCGACCATCAAGCAGCACTGGACGCAAAAAGTAAGATCTCTTTCAACAGCGAAACAGCGCCTTGAACGGCGAGTTAAGTGGATTCAGGAAAATTCCACCTTTTCTACTAATCCTCCCCGTCTGTTCAATAAAGCGTCATGTGTAGTTAAAAATCCGCCTAGTCGAGAAGAGATTCAAATCTTCTGGGAGCAAGTATATGGAGATACTTATCAGCTAAATGAAGACGCTTCCGATATATCGCTCTTTCGTAACTTTTGCCAAAGGCAAAGGTTACAAGATCCAGAGGAAGAGTGTCCACTAATTACTGCTGAAGAAGTGAAGAAAGTTATCGCTAGAACTAAGAACTTTTCGGCGCCAGGGCCAGATAAAATCAACAACTTTTGGCGGAAGAAGTTTACTTCTACGCACCAACATCTAGCTCGTATATTTACTACTTTCTTAAACGGAGAACAACCCGTCCCGCAGTGGCTAGTGGAAGGACGCACGGTATTGATCCCTAAGGCCGGAGATTTGTCATGTCCAAAGAACTACAGGCCCATAGCTTGTTTAAACACCAGCTACAAGCTATTCACTGGCATCCTCAAAGAGAGGATATTGACATCTATCGAGCCGGTATGGAGTGCAATAGTCGAACAACGTGGATGCAAGAGAGGGCTGGCAGGTTGCAGGGAGAACCTGTTAATAGACAGGTGTATTACCCAGGACTCGATCAGGTATCGACGCAATCTGTCCATGGCTTGGATTGATTACCGTAAGGCATTCGATAACACGAACCATGAGCTTCTTATCAAGCTCCTTGAGTGCATGGAGGTGCATCCAAAAATAGTGAGATGCATAGAAGAGCTTATGCTCTTGTGGCGGACAAGATTTGTCATAACATCTGACAAAAGACAAGTGACTACAAGCTTTGTCACATATAAGAGGGGGGTCTTTCAAGGAGACTCTCTAAGTCCGATACTTTTCTGCATTTCCCTCTTGCCTCTATCTATTGTGCTCCGAGGCAAAAGCTCTGGATACCTATGTGGCCCGCCGAGCAGAAGAGAATATAAGGTCAACCACCTTTTATACATGGACGACCTTAAACTCTTTGCTTCCTCAAAAAAGGACCTTAACATCCTTGTAGATGCGGTAAATAGGTATTCTAAAGCGATTGGCATGAGCTTCGGACTGGACAAGTGTGCCTGCGTCCACCTAGACCAAGGAAGACTAGAAACTACATCATCCAGTGACGATCAGGATGTTCAACTCATAGGCGGAAATACCATTCGACATCTTGGTATTGGAGAAACATATACATATCTTGGAATACCGCAAGCGGAAACCCAAAATGTGCATAACTTGAAAACGGCCCTTGGAAAAAGGTA
>CAKNXH010064671.1:0-46793 GCA_932178445.1 Andricus quercusramuli | reverse complement strand
CAGTTGAATTGTTCCGAAATAACGAATTTCCAACAAAACAGGTGAATCCTCAATCAAACCAGATGAACTTGCCAATAATATATATAAGGTTTCTACGAACTAGCTGCATTTTCAACCAATTAGTTACATTTTCAACCAAGAAAATGAATTTTTAAAATAAAAGATTAATTTTCTGCAAAAAATACGAATTCTCAACAAAATACTGTTCTGAAAAATTAATTTTTTACCAAAAAGACGAATTTTCAACGAATTACTTTCAACTAAATAGTTTTAACAGTGGATATGATGTTAGTCCACATTTTATTGGGTTGGTTTTTAGTTTATTTTTTTTCGTTTCTACACATTTTTAACTAAATAGTTAGCTAAAATAATACTTGAAATGGATTTGAAATTGGAAAAGAGAGTTCAATTATGAACCTAGTAATCTTAATTTATTTTAAAATTGAAAATAGTTTATGAAGTTTCATACGGACTAACTACTGAGGCTTTAAAATTGAAACAGTTGAATTTTTAACATGTTAAACTCGGTAAATTGTTTAATTTTGAACATATTCAGGATCGTCATGCAAAATAAATCTTTGTTAGATTTTTATTCAAACTAAAATTTAATTAAAAATAATCATTAGTTAATTTTTATTTACATTTGATCAACGTAAAACGTTCTTTATCAAACATTTTAAATTCAAACGCCTTCAATTTTTAATTGTCTAAGCTTGAAACCTGCATTTTAAAATTCTTTAGATTCAGATTGAAAATGGACGAAAAATTTGAAATTTAACCCTTTTTTAATTGCAGTCCATCATGTGATATGAAATTTGTGATATTGTAAGTGATTGGACTAATCTTTCTTCTGAAAATTTGTAAAATTCCATGTCAAAAAATAAAATCACTCTCATTTCCCGGCTTTTCTCAGTTTTAGCAAATTTCCAGTAATTTCTCGGTCCAGCGGCCACTCTGATTTTGATTATATTTCTTCAAATTGTTATGTATAGCTATTTTCGTAAGAAAACAATGTAAAGCGAAACTTTATTTTTCTGAAAACTATTTCATCTCCCATTTTGAAATGCTCTAAGTATTCGCCAGCGTGCGTTATTCTGGCACCTTTATGAATGCTAAGAGTGAATACAAAAGTTGATTTCTTCGAGAAATTATCAATTTTAGAGCACTCAACGCCTGAAACAGTGTAAATAGGAATTAAAGTGTATACAATTATCTGTCAATTTATAAGAGGATAACTTTTCATCTCTAAAAATAATTCACGACCTTCAGAAGTCAATTTTGAGTTTAAAAAATATTTCCATCGAGATTTTCGGTACCCGTGTGGAAAAATGTTCTGGCGCTGGCCTGGCCCAGACCAGACCGTTTGATTTTCCATCTTGACGCTGGCCAGACGGTCTGGCCCGGGCCTGGCCAAAAGTGTAACGTTTTTTCTGACTAGCCCCAGTCCAGACTGGCTGGTCAGCTGACCAATGTTTAGAAAGACATGCGCGGTTTGACTCTGTGTGAATTATCCTTTTTTCTTGCTTTTTTTTTAAACTGTTAGGCAGATGAAGGATTACATGTGTTTCAATCAGGGATCCGACCGAAACGAAACAAAATACTTTAGTGATTTTCGTTCTGTTTCCATACTGCCAAAACGTAACTATATTCACTCGGCTTAGGTTACGTTATTCAAAATACCGAAATTGTAACGAAATTTTTTAATCACGCGTATTTTGAAAAAAAAATAGTTCATTCGAATCCTTGTGCACCTGATGTAAATATTAAAAGGCAGACAGGTAAAATATCAAGTTATAACAATTTCGTTTTTAATTTTGTTCCAATCTGTCAAAACGTAACGAAAAGTAAACAAAAGATTCGGTACTTTTTGGATAACGTAACGTAACGAAACGATAGTTTTGGACGGATCCCTGGTTTCAATATTATTTTAAAGTTTCAGTTTTAGGAATTTAAAAAAAATCACGTATACAATTATTGTTCAAAATACCTGAGAATTATTTCAGAATTTTTTCAATAATAAAGAAATTTGTTTAAAAAGTTATTTAACTCGCCGCTTTGCAACAAGGGATAGACAAAGATGCCATTTTCCTTGTTCCTGTAAGTTCAAATGGTCCTTCTTACAAAAAAAGTTCAGGATACGTTGTATGAGTATCTCCAATTGTCCGCACTCCACATATGAGCATTAAAATTGTATGCTCGCATGGTAAGCATCACCTGCCTTTAAGCAAAAACTGCCCTAGTTTTCCAAAAAAAATACCCAAATTTTTTGTAATCAGGGGCCATAATATTGAACCCACATTCAATATTATGGATTTTTGTATGTGTATAAAAGAATCACTCTTAGAACGCAGGTTTAGTTGGTTGAGAATTTAAAAGTTATTGGCTTATTTTTATTCGTTGTGGTTTAATGGCGAGGATATTTGAAGCTATCAATAATTTAGGCTCTGTCATATCAAGCATTGCGATACCTTAGTACTGACATGTGTTGTGATATAAATAAGCCATAGTACAGGTTGTACTAGGAATCGTACTTGTTAATAAATTCACCATTTTAACGACAAAAAGGAAAGGGAAGATATCACCAGACGTACGCCGGCTTATCTTTAAAACCATTTTAATTAACAAAAAAAATAGCAGAAATTGAAAACGCTATTTGAGACAATTATAGTCAGTAAGGTAAATCGTCAACGGCGATACCACGCTGAAAACACCAGTTCCCGTTAGATCACTGAAGTTAAGCAGTGTTGGGCGCGGTTAGTACTTGGATGGGTGACCGTTCGGGGAATACTGCGTGTTGTTGACCCGTCTTGGGTGTGGTGGACCCACACTGGTAGTATTTATCCACCTAGAAACACTACCCGAATCGGGTAGTGAGGCAATGAACTTTCGAGTTCGAAATGCTAATAATTTTTTTTTTTTTTAAGGTAAAACAAATGTGGCCTAGAATCCCTGTAAAATTATGGCCTGTGATTGAAAGCACGTTAATAAAAAATACCTTGTTTATAAGACTGTGGATCAATAATAATTACTCGTCGCACAAGAAAATATCAAGGGAATAAGAAGTTTTGCTTTTTTTGAAACTTTCATGGCAATATTTTCTGCTAATTGACTTATTTGTGTATAAAAATGATTAAAAATAATAAGAAGTTGATACTGAAAAATTGCTACCAGGAAAGAAAGAAAGAGGGACGAAAATACGAGAACAGTTCAAACTTTTGTTATGTTTGCAAGTCTGCCGCCATCTACTGGATCTCGGAACCATTAAGTCCCCCAACAGTGGCTCTCACTGTAGAGGGTACCTTCCCTCTACGGCCTCTACGCTCTCACCCACACGGAAAATTTTCCTAATGGCCCTCAGCAGAAAAGGTCTTCAGCGACCAGTCCCCGTGGGAAAAGACGGGTCATTCGGAAAAATAAAAATTAGAAAAAACAATAATTCGGAAAACTGAAAATTAGGTACATTGGCAAAGAGGATACATCGAAATTATAGCAAATTGCAATTGATCAAATGATTTTCGAAGAAACAAATAACAATATAATATTATACGTTGCGTTGTGATTATAAAAAACAATTCAATCGATGAATTCTAGATTAATAATTTACTTGTATATAAATGTATAGTTGTTGAAGAATGGATGTTACGTTTAATCCTTCGTGTTATTAACGTCCAGGCATATGATATACATAGATGAAAGTGGCCACAAGAGTCAACGTCAACTTCCAGACCACTGGTTTTTTATTGTGTCATGAAACCGAGTTTAAATATATAAAGATTTTACATAATGGTGTTTCGAAACTTGTACAAGTTTCCTCCTTGGATTCAAAAGTAATCTTTGATGTTGAAGAAAAATAGGTTCACTGAGTTAAAAACAATCGAAAAAAAATTGTAGTGCGAGTGCTCGTATAAATGTAACTGAGAAAAAGTTTTTCAAAAGTTAGATTTATTTATTTTTGTAGTAGCCTGAAACTAAATTTAAACTTTGAAATTACACCAAAATGTAAAATACTCTTTGGTTTCATTTCACACTTTTTATTTAGTTTCAGGCTATTTCAACAACAATCAAATTATGAACCTGACTATTTCATTGATATAGCTTCTTTAGTTTAAGAGAAACAAGGACTTAGTTATAAAGGGCATCGCATACTAATTTTCAATTTTCATTTCTAGTACTCACTGTCTACGCTAACTGCCAATACCCATATTCAGTTCTGTTTTTCACAATACTCATTTTCAGGACTTACTGTCGACGCTAACTGTCAATACTGCTTCTCAATACCAATACTCATTGTTTCAATGCTCATTCTCTCAATTCTCATCCAGCTATACTCATTATTTCAATACTCATTCTCTCAATACGCATCCCGCTATACTCATTATTTCAATACTCATTTTCTCAATACTCATTCTCCCAATACTCATCCCGCTATACTCATTATTTTAATACTCATTCTCTCAATACTCATTCCTTAATACTCATCCCGCTATACTCATTATTTCTATACTCATTCCCTATTACTGATTATTTGAATACTCATTCTTTCAATACTCATTCCCCAATACTCACTTCCCAATACTCATTCTCTCAATACTCATTCCCCAATACTCATTTCTCAATACTCATTTTCTCAATACTCATTCTCCAATGCTCATTTCTCAATACTCATGTTCTCGATACTCATTCTCCAATACTCATTTCTCAATACTCATCCCGCTATACTCATTTTTTCTATACTTATTTTCTCAATACTCATTCCTCAATACTCATTTCTCAATACTCATCCCGCTATACTCATTATTTCTATACTCATTTTCTCAATACTCAAACCGCGAAATGAGTATTGCATTTCCTATACTCACTTCAATACTCAACTCAATACTCATTGCAATACTCAGGTAGTATAGCAATTTTTCTATACTCAATTTTCGTAATTAATCAATTTATTACTACGATCAAGGCTTTTTCCTACACGTAACAGATTATATTGTCTATGTAAGTCGGAACTTTCATTGATGCGTATATGTAACTTACCCGGTATTACTTCATAAACTCGCAAATATTTATGTTCAATACTCATAAGCTTTTTTTTAAATTTATTTTGTAATACTTTAAGTAACGTCGTAAAGACCGAAAAAACCCTATTTATTTCATTATTGTTTATTCTTCTTTCATGGATACTAATGCTAAGTCTACTATTATTTAAACCAACAAAATATTTAGGTTACTATTTGTATGCTTTAAGCAAATCTTTGTACCAAGGTGAATCACCGTTAACAAACTAAATCAAATCAAATCAATAATTTTTTTACCAATTTTTTTGCAAATTTTGTTTCCAAAAAATAAGACATATTTTGTTTCACGATTCTGTTAAGACTTAAAGTAGCATCTTAATAGGCTACACTTTGACTAACTTTTTTGTTAATTTTGATAACTTTGAAGAAGTTTCCTTAAAATATTTCCGATTATTCTTTCCAAATTTTCGAAATCTTTTAAAATATTCTCCAACAATTAATTGTTTCAAGTAAAAAACATTTTCCATTTTTTATTCATTACATTTTAGACTTTGTTATACATTTTTTCAAAACTGATTATCCATGTATTAAAATTTTTTCGAATATTGTTTTTCGAATATTGTTTTTCGAATATAAATTATTTAAAATTTGTAATCCACTCAATTACAATTTTGGAAGTCTTTCGAGATATTCTCTAAAAATTAATTTTTTCAAAAAATTATTTACTATTTTTAATCCATTTTTCCAACATTTTTAGGGCTTCGTAGCCCCGGGCTGAAACCCTTATGGATCCGGTCGGGTTTTCGTCCATCCGTCGTACAAAAGGGCATAATCGCCAACATTTGGCGATTCATAATTTTTGTACATAAATTTTTTCAAAACATTTCTCTTTCCAAAAAACTTTTTTTAAACATTTTTTTTCCAAAATTCGTTTCAAACAAATTTTTTTCCTAAACATTTTTGTCATAACATTTTTGTTTAAAAAATTATTCCCAAAATTTTATTTTAATAAAATTTGTTTGCATGATTTTTTTCAACACATTTTATTTTAATCAAATTTTTTTCACAAACGTTCAAATTTTTCGTTTCAAGTTTTTGTTAAGACTTAAATTAACGTCTTAATAGGCTACGAAACCCTTCCTTCGAAATCTTTGAAATCAAATTTTTCGTACATTTTGAATAATTTTTTAAAATTGTAAGTAGTTTCCTTGAAATATTTGAGATTTTTCTTTTAAAATTTGTTCAATCTTTTCAAATATTCTCTAATTTCAAATTTTTCAATTATTCTTGAATCTTTACCAAACTTGGCTTATTTTTGCTTGTATTAAAAATTTACAATTATTTTCTATTTGAAAAAAAATATTTCTTAGAGAATATTTCAAAAGATTTCAAAAATTTTAAAAGAAAAATGTGACATAGTTTGTGCAAACTTCTTTAAAGTTTTCAAAATTAAAAAAAAAATGTAGGAAAAATTTGACATATTTTGAAAGATTATGAGGTGGTTTAAAAGTTTCCACAAAATTGAAAAAATTTGAAAAAGAACATAATTATTTACCAGTAATAAACAATTTATCATGAAATAAAATTACTTATTTGAAAATTTGGATTTACTAAATGTAGAGTGCAAAAGTCATAATCATTATTAATAGATTCATGCGTATAACCTCATTTCATACGATCGAGAAGTTAAGTACATTATTCAAGTCATTTGTCAGAACAGGTCCTGACTGGTGAAATTTCAAACTGCGTTCCATTCCCTCGCTCCTGCGTTTAAAAAAATGCGTGACGTCCGTCATCGTTGTCAATAATTTGAATAGAGGCATAACAGTCCATCCCCCTTTTTACCCCCTCCCCCCTCAAATTACCTATTCATCCCCTTACATTTTTGAAGTCGAAAATTATATGTAAAAACTGGCGGATTAGGATCCTAAAAAAGAATGGGTTGTATATTTCTCTTTAGGAAACAGAACTTATTTGAGGACGTGGAAACCATCATCAATCCGGAGAGCCGGAATCTGTAATGTTCACTTTTTCCCTGAAGCATTTTGGGATAGGACTCGGAAAAAGTTGAGACCAAAGCAGAATCCCATTCCGTATATGGCTACTGTTGAAGAGAGTGAGCAGGCACAGAAGATGATGGAGGACAACAGTAGCATTGGAGGAGAACAGGATGACTTTGAGAAGAGGATAGTGGAGAACACCGAGTCGATCATGGAAGAGGACAGCAGAGACATCGGAGGAGAAGACGTCGAGAAGAGAACAGAAGAGGACACGGATATAATGATGCAAGATGACAAGGGAGACATCGGAGGAGAAGAAGTGGAATCTCAGAAGATAGAAGAAGAGGATGAAACAGGAAACTGTATTCGAAAAGAGGAAACAGAGACTGGGCCTAATAATGAAGTTGAAGAAGATGTTACTTTGGCAGAAACATTTCACAATAAAGAAGATCAACTACGTGTGAAGAAAGCGAAAGTGCTGAAAACCTACTCATCTACTGCAAAGAAGGATGGGTTCATCACCGTAGATGAACACAATGATGAAATGGAGTGGCTAACAATTGAACCTCCATTACCAAGTACGAGCTCTGGCAATGAGGATAAGTGCCATCCTCTTTCATCTAAACAGAAAATTGCAAACATTGAGAAAGGTTTGGCTAATAAGTTCAGAAAGTTGAGAAAGGACGATGACCCAGAGAAAAGGAAAATGGCAAGAAAAATTCAGTGCCTGCAGCAAGAATTGAAAAATGCACGAAAACAGATTGCTGCAATAAAACGGAAAAAGTTAGTATTAAACAATTTTTGGATGCACGTCATTGCGATAATCCTGTATCTTGTGCTGTGGTTACTCTGCAACTTCGTAAAGGCAAAAGGCGTTTTACCCAAAATAAAAAGGATTTCGCAAAAAGATTCAATTATTACTCGAATTCAGCGTATAGACATATGCAACAACAACTGGCGATGTGATTGCTGATCTTGTGAAGCGATGTCTGTCGAAACTGGCAGATTGTGGAGCAGATGTAAGGCTTCTCACTTGTGATCAGGCAGCAACGAATCAAAACTGCCTATGGAAATCATTCGGAGCAACGAAAGAGAAACCTTATTTAGAGTACGAGGGACGAAAGTACTTCTGCAGTTTCGATTTTCCGCATCTGATTAAAAGGTTGCTAAATCAACTCCGGACGCACCAATATTTATATGACGCAACATAATCGCTAATTACCAAGACTACGTAGCGGCATGGAACTATGACCGGTAGAGTACAAGTAATTTACTTGGCCACATTACGGAAGTCCACATGGATCCGAATAACTGGGAAATTATTAATGTTCTAAGAGCTTTTCAATTTTTTAGCAAAAGGTTTGCAGCAGCCATCAGGCTAGCTGGAGCAGATCCAGAAAGTGGAATTCACGGAACGAAGGATCAACCTAGTATAACTTGGAAACTTACTGCTGCTTTCACAGAAGAAATGGACAGAGTCATAGATGGTGCCAACGCATACAAATTGTTATATCGGAACCCGACAAAGCGACCATTATCATCGAGAAATCCAGAGATTGAAGAAAGGTTGAGAAAGTTTGTGGACTGGTCATCAACTTGGACTA
Organism: Andricus quercusramuli; assembly: GCA_932178445.1. Lineage (NCBI taxonomy): Eukaryota > Metazoa > Arthropoda > Insecta > Hymenoptera > Cynipidae > Andricus > Andricus quercusramuli. The sequence continues at coordinate 38,177 of CAKNXH010064671.1, read as the reverse complement.
CAAACATAAAATCAAAAAGCAAAGCACCATGTCTAAAAGGTCTGCCTTTTTCAATAAATGCAATACTCTGTTTGTATTCTGCAATCAAGGAAGATTTTCCAAACTTTGAATTGGCAGTAGGACTTTGCAATCAAGACTCTTTGGAACATTTGTTCTCAAAAATTCGCCAAAGAGGAGGTCACAATAACAATCCTACCGGAAGAATGGTGCGGTTAAGTTTGCGATGCATACTCTCCAGTGGAATGATTGAAGGTGGTAGAGGTGCCAACGTTGGAATAGAAGATAAAAATCTAACCTTGTTGATAAACACTCCAAGCGATGTTGAGAAAGCATTTGGGAAAAACAGCGAAGAACTCCTTGCAGATGAACTTGCAGCAGCTGAAGAAGAGGAGGACAATCAACGTAAAGGTGTCGAGACGGCTGCAGAGGCAATCGAAAGAAATGAGGATTTGGTCTTCAATGAAGCAGAAGGCGTGAGTGACACAGCAGTTGTAGATTTAAACTCACAGGAAAAGCAAGATTCCCATAATTTTCCAGAGGGAACTACTTTTTACGAACAAAATTCGGTGACATATTACGTTGGATATGTCGCTGGTAAACGCTTCCTGATGTCAAAGTGTGAAGCTTGTCGAGAAAACACTATGAAAACACCCATGGAAGAATCTCAGGATAACGACTATTACATTCGATTAAGAGAATATCGACATTTGGATGAAGATGCACCAGAAGTTCAAAATTTGGCGAGACCAACCAACCAATTCGCAAACATAATTCATCAACAACTCAAATCATTTGCGTCTTCATGGGAAAAATACTGGGCTTCTGATAATTTGATGGAACATTTGTCTGAAAAAGCCGAAAACCAAACTAAGCAGCATTTCCCAGAATGGTTGAGGGCAGAGGATCCATGCTACGAGCACCGCCTGAATGCCCTAAAATTCGAACTGCGAGTTAAAGTCTACGCAAAAACTCGTGAACGAAATGGAAAGCGAAAAGCGGAGAAAAATCATATGAAGAAAAAGGGCAGGAAAATCAACATTGTCATGAATAATTGAGGTAAACAAAAAATATGTATATATACACACATATATACATACATACATATATATTTATCGCAAGAAAAAAATGTTATTCTTCAAAATTTCACAATTTTTTACTTTTATATGTTTTTTGAGTTAAAAATTTTGGTCTCTAATATGAAAACTATTGGTCTCAACAAATTTTGTTGGGGAGAAAAAGTACTGCATTTGTCGAGAAAATTTAGGAAAAAAAATTACTTTTCGAAATTCGATCTTTTTTTGACTTGTATGTTTTTTGAACTTGACATTTTGGGCCCTAATATGACAACTGTTCATCTCACAAGATTTTGTTACATCGAAAAATTACTAAATTTGTCGAGAAAATTTAGAAAAAAGATTACTTTTCCAAATTTGATAATTTTTTACTCCTGTATGTTTTTTGAGTTTCACATTTTTGACTTCAATATATCAACTGTTCGTCTTACAAACATTTTTTTAATGGGGAAAATACTGCATTTGTGGAGCGAAATTCAGAAAAAAAAATTATTTATCCAAATTTCAAAAATTTTTACTTTTGTTTGTTTTTTGAGTTTTACATTTTGGGCCCTAATATAACAACTATTCGTCTTACTCAATTTTCTTTGAGAGGAAAAGTACTGAATTTGTCGAGAAAATTTAGAAAAAAATTACTTTTCGAAATTCGATCATTTTTTACTTTTGTATGTTTTTTAAATTTCACATTTTAGGCAAAACTTGTTATTTCTTCAAATTTCAAAATTTTCGACTTTTGTACGTTTTTTGAGTTTGACATTTTAAGCTTCAATATTGAAACTATGGGTGTGTGTTCGTAGAGCATAATTTTGAAAATTTGTTGGTTTTCCGATATTTGATTTTAGTTTGATTAAATTTCAGAATTGGAGTGGTGCAGTCTCGTCCATGAAAGTGCATTTCAAAACACCGTGTATGCGTGCAGCACAGGTACAGTAACATAATGCATTCGTAAACCCAAGCAAGAGTTTTATTTCATACATAAAATGATTCAAATGTATTGTAATTGATAACAGGTATTTACGTCAATATCTATGGTTGACACGATGCGATGTTGGAATATTTTTGGCTTTAAACGGGAAATTACTTTAGTTTTTATAGAGGTAAGCACTATAAGTATATCTAACGTATAAGTTGATGGGATTTAACATTAAGTAATTACTGATTATGGTGAAAAATATTAAACAATAAATCATTTTTTGTTTTTGCAGAATGCAATGAAACTCAATTTGAATTGAATCCAGGAAGAAATTTAAATAAGGAGAGCAAATTGAATCAACAGTTTCGTATTACGTTATTATATTAGTGTAAGTACTGTCCAATCGTCTATTAAATTTAATTAAAACGTTTATGCAAGTACTGTTCAAGATACAGAAAGATATAAAAATATAAATCATTTTATTTTCAGGATCAAGAAGGATGTCGTCAATGGCAACTTCAATTAATTCCGGTAAGGAATTTAAAAGACGAAGGAGTACGAGGAGTAACTTTTGAATAAAAAATTTGATGTACCGACAATATTAGCAGGTATTATCGAATTAACCGTCTCTCAAAACTAATTAAAATGTATTTAAAATAATATTCGGCATTTCATTAATGAATTATGTGATTTTATGTTTACTGTATTGCAGTATAATAAATAAATAAAAAAAGGCAACTTCAGAAAGTGGATGTTTCTACCATGTTGGAATTCTGGGATTGTTTTCAGGTATCTTTGAACCATCTTTTGAATTTAATGTAATTCAACTATATTGAAGCATAATATTGATCAGCGGTTAATTCTTTCCTTAATCTAATTTTAGGTTTTCCAACAAGCTTTGCATTGTTGTGACTGGACTATGGGGAGCCAGGAGCTTCATTTTTATAAAGGTAGGACTTATGTATGCGTTTCAAATAAAAAGAATTGATAAGAATGGACATTAACTTTCAATATTCTTTTCAGAATTCGATCCTGCAAGAGCGATATTATCTGCAAGCCAAACTAAAAATACCTAGGATCTAAGATTGATGTTAAAGCGAGGCTGCGACTTTTTAACATTTTGAAAATTTTAGAATATTTAAGATTTATAGAATATTTAGATTTATTTAGATTTAGATATTTAGATGTATAATATTTAGATTTATTTAGAATATTTATCTTAAGTTATTTAAGTTCAGTTAAGTTATTTATCTTAATAATTATCTTGTTTGATGTAATGTAGTTAATTTTTTTGAGTGAAGAATTTGGAGTGAGAATTTATGATGTGTGAAGAAAAGAATGTAAGATGAATGTAAGGACGAAGGAAAAGTGTAATGAGGAAATGGTTGCGCAGGTCTTAAAATGAAGCTACCACGCGTTAGGTGCCTTTCTTCGCGGACGGTTACATATAAATCTCGAGTATGTAAGACTCCTCCCGGAGGTTATTTTTCCACGAGGTGGATTTTCCCGGTCGGGTTGTACTGAAGCAGTGCGATTTTTGCAATGCGGAAGCACAGGCAAATGCGGGAGTCTGTTAGGAAAATACAAATGATTTAATAAAAATGATTTCTAATTAATTCACTTTATTCAATGAGTTTATAATTTTAAACCTTTCCACTTTCCCGTGTCCAATTATTGCTGTTCGTAGGTTTCGATTGGGTGTTGTACAACTTAATTTTTTAATTTTTGCGTACACTTAAGTTTTTATTTATTTCCAATTCTTAGTGTTGAAAATAAGAAACTATTAAATATTCTATGCTTCGCTTCTAATTATTTAATTTAGCTTTTTTTATACAGCCGATTCTTGTTTAATTGTGCAAAATTATAAAAATTGCCTTTAAATCTTCCAAAATCTTTTTTGGCAATTCTTTAAAAGTTTTTAAAATGTTTTGAAATGTTTTCCAATATTCGCTCAAAGATAATTTTCTAAAATAAAAAATTGTTTCCAATTTGCCAGGAACTGTATGAAAATGTTTGCATTATCTTGAAATCTTTTTAAATATCTTTAAATTAATTTTTAAATATAAAAAAAATCATTTCAAATTTTCTTAGGAAACTTAAGACATTTTTTGTATCGTCTTAAAAAATATTCTTCACATTTATATGAAAAGTTTAAAGATTTCATTTTGAAAATAAAGAATGTAGAATATCTTGAGGCAATTTTTTTAATTTTTGAAGATTTGTTACATCTTAAAGAAAAAATTGGGTCAGTTAAAATGATATTTAGGAATTTTAGAAGTGTTAACGTGAGTCAAAATATTTTGAAACTTGAAAATATTTCCTAATATTTATAAAATATCTATTAAAAACAAGGAATTTTCAAGAAAGAGTTGAATTTTCTATAAAAATAAATTTTCAAATAAGAAGATTAATTTTGAGCCAATAAAGAAACAAATATAATAGTTACATTTTTAACCAAAAACAACGAATTTTCTCAGTTTCAATTAGGCTTCCGACCGATTTGTGCTTCAATAAATTTTGCCAATTTCAAAAAACGATATTTCTTTTTAGGAAATATGAAAACATTTTCTTCAGATTTCACTATTTTATTTGAAATAAACTTTGAAAAAGTTTTTAACGTTTCAAAGTTTAAAAGATTTAAAGATTTTAAAACAAAATTGTGCAATTTTGCACAGTTACAAAATTAATGAAAAACCTAGCAATTTCAAGAGATATTTAAAAGTATTATTGAGATTCAAAAAGAATTAATGACTACAAAAAATTAAAAAAAATTAAAACAAAATATAGAATTTTTGTTTTCAAAAATTAATTTTTCAAAGAAATGTCTCAAGATTAGAAAACATTTCAAAAGATTTCTATAAGTTTCGAGAAAAAATCCGAAATATGTTGGACGAATACTTAAATTTTCAACCAATAAACAACGAATTTTCAAAAAAAGGTAAATCTTTAGGAAAAAAAAAGGAATTTTTAACCTATACAATTCATTCCCTTCGAAAAAACAACAAATTAAAGAAAAACATATATTTAAATTTTCAACCACATAAATGCATTTTTTTCAAAAATGTACATTTTTTATTTTTTTTTAATATTCCCAATATTAAAATTATCTTTTCAAGTTTCAAAACTATTTTGATTGATTTTGAATATTCGCTTGAAATTGATTTTTCAAAATAAAAAATTATGCTGCAAACATGAACTGACCAATAAAAAAATTTTCGTGTCAAAAATAATTGTTGTATTCTTAAAATATTTTTTAAAACTCTTTACTGTTGTTTTTATCATATTTATGCATATTTAGGGTTAAACTATTTAAAAAAAAGAAATAGAAAAAAAAAATTTTCAAGTGTACAAGGAAGTGAACCCACGACGAGAGACTCTCCAGCCTGGAACCTAGACCATTGGCCCATCGTGGCTTGTTCGATTATCCTATAATTCAAACCGATAGTGATAGTGCACGAGTTTCTTACAACCTTTTTTCTCATAAACCGTTTTCTATCTAAGGGTACCTTTTCACGGACCATCGATTCTGAATTAATCATGGAATTAATATTTTACGTAGGATTCATTTCTATTTACTTTGCTAGTTTATGGAAATCGTGATTGGTCGAGAACCTAGATGCGAACCCTATGTGAAATATTAATTCAATGAAAAATTCAAATTCGAGCTCCGTGAAAAGGTACCCTAAGTAAACGGTTTCAGCTTTTTTCATCTCAAATTAAGCCGTCTTCGCTCAAAGAAGATGTTTAAAATCCGTGTCACGCGCACTCCCCTTGTAAGAAAATTAATTTCAAACCAATAAGGAAACAAATAGAATAGTTACATGTTTTAGAATTTTTTTTTAATTGTGCGAAATCATAAAAATTGCTTTAAAAACTTCCGTATTCTTTTGTGACGATTTTCAGACGAGGTGGGAGATTGCAATTGATGTTGCAGTAAATTCGTAATATTATCTAATAGACTTAATCAATACACAGTTAACTTAAACAGGCTGTAAGAATAAAAAAGAAATACATTTGGAATTTGACTGACAATATTCTTAAAAAAAATTGATTAGCATTTCGAACTCGAAAGTTCATTGCCTCACTACCCGATTCGGGTAGTGTTTCTAGGTGGATAAATACTACCAGTGTGGGTCCACCACACCCACGACGGGTCAACAACACGCAGTATTCCCCGAACGGTCACCCATCCAAGTACTAACTGCGCCCAACACTGCTTAACTTCAGTGATCTAACGGGAACTAGTGTTTTCAGCGTGGTATCGCCGTTGACAATATTCTTAGAAATTAAAAAAAAATGAACTGCAAGAATAAAATACGAACACGTTTCGACAAGCACAAAAATAGGAAACAAAGCCCGGTTTGAAAAGTCACGCTTCAAAAAGACAAGACATAAAAATTAATTATTCTTCTTCAAAACATCTGACAAACATGTCCTCTTCTTTTTTTCATACGTTGGTTTGTCTATCAAATCATTAATATCGTCTGATATCGGTAATTATTATATAATATAAAGAATTTATATTATAAATATGTTCAATCATATGTATATTTTTGAAGAAAATTTTTTAATATGAATAAGTAATTAACAATTTAATACGTCTGTTTTCTGGGTATATGTAACTTTCTTTAATTGTCAAGTAATTGTCTAACATGATAATAACTTTGCTCCTAATCCTGCACTTTTAAATAACTTAATAAGTAAAAATAATGGACTCTGGTGGTAAATAATTATGCAGTTTGGAGTTTGTGCTAATGGTAACTCCTCGAGTAGAAACTTTAATGGTAAATCATTTTAGAAATTGCTAACTTTCATCACTTACCGACGTGCAACGTGCGCCTTTAAAGTAACTCTTACTTGCATCCGCCAAGATGGCGCAGTTATCATCGCATGTTTTTCACATTCTCCAGCATTCTCTTATTCCATTATTTCAGCAATCTCCCACCTCATCTTGTAACAGCAGGCGCTGTTTTAGAACTAGATTGCCAGGGCACTAGAACCCTATTACTGAATACTTACCAGCTAGTAATTTTCTAGTTATTTTAAGAGCGGTAAAGATTTGAAATAATTCAAATGAAACAGAAATTCAGTAAATTGATTTATTGAACTAAAACTCTGTAATTAGACAGAATAATTATTAATAATTATTGACAATAAGAAATTACATGACAACTCCTCTCTGTACCTCGAATAAATATCTTCTAATAGATAGAAGTGAGGAATTAAAAGTTAACATTTGAAATAGCTACGTACTCTAGGATAGATCAATATATATAGATATATAGATGTAAGTCAAGTTTGACACGCGCGCTCTCCGACAACGACACGTGTAATCTAGACCGCGAGCATAGATAATTTATGACTCACGTAAAGGGTTGAAGCGACAAGGTGCCCTTCAGACGCCGTAAATCCCGTTCTATAACGCGATTTGACAGAAAAATGTCAATCGACAAGAATCATAAAAATGCATTTCCGAGAATTAGAATCTCATTTTTTTAGCTTGAAATTCATGGGCGGTGCTTAATGAGATTGGCTAATTTAACATTAAATTATGTTGTGAATTGTGCTTTTCAAACCTTCGTGCCTCTTTTTTATGTGTGAATCGCATGCGCGACTAACGCGCAACCGCATCTTCTATACATTGGAACTTGTAAGGAACTTGTAACTGGTTAGTCTTGTGTTTGCCTTCGTGAAATAAACAGCTTTTAGAGAACGTCTCTCTTTTAATTTTCTTTCTGCACCAATTGTTTCATTAGGTTATGGGCCCAGTGCGTTTTTGGGCTGGTGTTTAACGAAAAAGGAAAGCTGGTAAATGAATAGTTAATACGCGTGCAAGCCGTAATACAGAAGTTCGCGTGAGGCGTATTACGCTGTCGACGCGCGCGAGTGCCAAGCCGTGTAAGTGAAAATGGCCGATCTCGTTTCAACGCGACATATGGACAAGTTCAACGGATCGAATTACCAAATATGGAAGTTTCAAGTGAGAGCGATTCTCGTCGAGCACGGAATCGACGATGTTGTCGATGGAACGCGAGTGAAACCCGAGGTAAATGGTGATACGTTGAAGAGCTGGAGGAAAGACGACGCGAAAGCCATGTATTTCATCTCGTCGACGATGTAACTTGCTCATGTCGAAAGCGTCCTGACATGCAAGTCGAGCCACGAGATGTGGACGAAGTTGGCTCTGGTACATGAGCAGAAATCAGAGACTAACAAACTCATCATAATGCAGCGCTTCCATGAATACAAAATGGAGTCGAACGATACGATAACTCAGCACGTATCGAAAGTGCAAAACACGGCCGCACAGCTGAGTGACGTCGGTGAGGCAGTTTCCGACGTAGCGATAATGGCTAAAATTTTGGCAAGCCTGCCTTCCAGATTCAACGCCCTAAAGACTGCATGGGACAGCGTTGAACCCGAGCGGCAAACACTGGAGAATCTTCAGGAAAGATTGCTGAAAGAAGAAACGAGATCACTGGCAGATGACGGCGCGATATCGGCTTTTGCAACAGCAACACATGGCGCGAAAAAGTTCGAGAAGAAAGGAGCAAAAGATTGGGCAAACATCGAGTGTTTTTCGTGCCACAAAAAAGGACATTATGCCTGGAAATGTCCAAACAAGAAGAAGAAGAAAGCAGAGAAGAAAAATGACGAGAGGAAGGGCCAATCAGACGATTGTGCGTTCGTCACTACCGATGCAAAAGAAGAACATTTTCGTCACTTAGCCGAGCGTTTCGACAAGACGGACATCAGTGACGTGTGGCTTCTCGACAGTGGTGCCTCTAGGCACATTTCTTTCAGACGTGAATGGTTCACAGATTTCTTCGCTACCTCTGGTGAGTATGTCATGCTTGGGGACAATGGTGCATGTGAAGTGCGCGGCTCGGGAACTATAAAAATCCGGAAATTCGTAAACAACGAGTGGACTTGTTCGACGATAGAAAATGTGCTGTACGTCCCGAAATTTCGAAAAAATTTATTTTCGGTCGGAGTGTGCGCGGCGCGAGGTTTCGATGTGACTTTCTCCGAAAATCGCGTAGTGATTTCAAGATGCGGAAAAGTGGTCGCTGAAGGTGCCAAACAGGCGAATGCGATTTATCGCATGTTTTTCGCGGTGCAACTCGCTCAGGGAAACTGCGCAACCGAAATAAACGTGAGTGAGTCGTCGGCTGATCGAAAATTATGGCACGAGCGTTTCGGCCACGCTGGAAAGAACACCATCAAAAGAATGATTTCTGACGGTTTCATTGACGGAATCAAGGTAACCGGTACGGACGATTTTTTCTGTGAGCCATGTCAGTTCGGTAAGGCCCATCGTCTTCCTTTTCAAAAATCGGTTAATCGTAAACAATGGCGTGTCGGCGAGTGTTTTCATACCGATGTATGCGGGCCCATGTCGGTCGAATCCTTGGGCGGCGCGAGACACTTTATCGTTTTCGTGGGTGACGCCTCCGGATATAAAACCGTATACTTCGTGCGGTCGAAAGACCAAGTCGTGGGGAAATATCGCGAATTTGCGATCCAAGTAAAAAACAAATTCGATCGGTCAATGAAAGTCCTGCGAAGTGATAACGGGCTAGAATATGTGAACGCCGATTTAAAAAGTTACCTAGCACAGGAAGGCATCGAGATGACAAATTCAGCTCCGTACACTCCCGAACAGAATGGTAAATCAGAGCGAGCGAATCGAACCATTGTAGAGGCAGCAAGAACGATGATGAAAGCCAAGTATCTTCCGATTTTCCTTTGGGCCGAAGCCGTGAACACAGCCGTGTACCTACAAAACCGGGTCGTATCCAGATCTCATCCAGAGAAAACACCATTCGAGTTTTGGAACGCTGAGAAACCTAAAGTTGACCATCTCCGTGTTTTTGGGAGTACCGTATATACGCATATCCCGAAGCAATTTCGAAAGAAATTCGACGCGAAGTCGAAAAAACTCGTAATGGTCGGGTATCAAGGAAATTCGAGCACTTTCAGAGTTTACGATCCGACGAGCAAGAAAATAACCGTCTCCAGAGATGTTGTTTTCAACGAGAAAACAACTGGTGTCAGTTTTTCGTCGAAATGTTTTGATGATGAGTTCGTTCTGCCGTGCACTGAAGAGACAAATAGAAACGAGTCGGTTTCTATCGACGGCGACGACGACGCAGATTTTAGGGGTTTCGTCGAGGAGAGACCACGGGACAGCGAGCGTGAAAACGGAGCAGAGGCGGAACTGAGTGCGACACAAGAGCAGCCGAAAAATATGCGAGGCCAGTATCATCTTCGCGAGAGAAGCAGTCTCAAAACAACGAAGCGATATCAGGCGAATGTGGCGGAATATCCGTCGCTTTCGTACGAGGAAGCTATCAGCGGGTCCGAATCCAGCGAATGGAAACAGGCGATTAAAGCAGAGATCGACTCGCATCGCGAAAATCGCACGTGGGAATTCGTTCCTCGAACCCCCGAAATGAAACTTATTGATTCCAAGTGGGTGTTTAAAGTTCTCCGAGATGAAAGAGGCAATCCAGTGAAACATAAGGCCCGGCTATGCGCTCGAGGCTTTCGTCAGGTCGAGGGACTCGATTACAAGGAAACTTTCGCCCCCGTTATTCGATTCGATTCCCTTCGTCTTTTTCTCGCACTCGTCACGCATTTGGACCTCGAATTGATGCAGTTCGACATCAAAACCGCGTTTCTCTACGGGGATCTCCAGGAGGAGATCTTTATGGAAGTGCCAGAGGGGATTCGCAGTGCTGCAAGTAAAAACAACGTGTGCCGTTTGTTAAAAGCGTGGTATGGTTTGAAACAGGCTGCGCCGTGTTGGAACGCGAAGTTCACGTGTGCTCTGAAAGAATTGGGGCTCGAGCAGTGCGCGAGTGAAAAGTGTATTTTCCGCGGTTTTGTGAACAACGATGAAGTTATTGTTGCGCTTTTTGTTGATGACGGATTAGCTGCGTCAAAATCGCAAAAATCGTTGAATATCGTAATTGACGCATTGAGTGAATCGTTTGAGATCAAGCTGGGTGATTCAGCTTGTTTTGTCGGGGTCGAATTCGAGCGTGACAGAAGTAAGAAAAGAATGTTTGTTCATCAATGTTCGTATGCGTTAAAAGTTGTAAACAAATTCAGAATGGAGAGTGCAAGCCCAGCATGTATCCCCGCGGATCCAAACCAGATGTTATGTAAAGTAAAAGAGGGAAAAACGATCGAAAATCTGCCTTATCGTGAGGCCATCGGTCCTTTGATGTTTCTTGCTGTAGTGTCGCGCCCCGACATCGCATATGCTGTAAATAACGTGAGCAAATTTCTTGAAAGTCATGACGCGAGTCATTGGAACGCTGTTAAAAGAATAATCAAATACGTGTCAGGTTCGATTGATTTTGGTATTGTTTACGAAGCAACAAGTGACAACTTTGTTTTGACAGGATTCACAGATTCTGATTTTCCTGGAGATGTCGACACACGACGTTCGACAACTGGGTTTGCTTTCTTTTTATGCAACAGAGTCGTCACTTGGTGCTGTCAAAGACAGAAAACTGTCACACTCAGTACTACGGAGGCCAAGTACATCGCGGCAGCGTTGGCCGCACGCGAGGCTGTATGGTTGCGACAAGTTTTAAAGGATCTCTCGCGCGAACAAATGAATGCGACTTGCTTGTTTGTTGACAATCAAAGCGCAATTCGATTGATGAAAGATCCAGATTTTCACAAGTGAACGAAACATATTGATATAAAGTTTCATTACATTCGAGAATTAGTTGAAAGAAAAGAATTGGTTCCGAAATTCGTGTCAACAGACGAGCAATGTGCAGATCTGTTCACAAAAGCGTTCCCAAGATCCAGATTTTCTTTTCTGTGTGAGCGTCTTGGGATGAAAACCAAGAAACAATATTTTGGCGTGTGCGAGCAATAAGTGAGTTTCTTTTGCTTAATTCTAGTTTGTATTTTTGTTTTATTTTACGCGAAGTTTTCAAGCAGGGAAGGTGTTGTGAATTGTGCTTTTCAAACCTTCGCGCCTCTTTTGTATGTGTGAATCGCATGCGCGACTAACGCGCAACCGCATCTTCTATACATTGGAACTTGTAAGGAACTTGTAACTGGTTAGTCTTGTGTTTGCCTTCGTGAAATAAACAGCTTTTAGAGAACGTCTCTCTTTTAATTTTCTTTTTGCACCAATTGTTTCATTAAATTATATGACGTCAGCAATTCTATTGGCTAGAAGGACTATTCCCACTTTTTTTGGTACCAAAACCGAGATCATAAATATATGTGCAGAGCATCGAAAACGTCAGATAATTGTATCTCGCCGCTTTCTTTCCAACATTAAATCTGCGACACTCGCGTCTCTGAGTTATTGTACTTGAATTGGACTTAGAAAGAGAAATTTTTTTTGAATTTCGAAAAATAAAATTAGAGACAATGACTTGCAAATTATTTTTGTTTTTTATAAAAATTTGTTGAAATAAGTGACAAACCTAAAAATGTCGGATCCAAGTCCATTTTTGATGAGACTAGCTGAAGTTCTTTCCGATCCTGAATTTTCACCATTACAAATTTGCCGCATCTACGATGATGGAGAAGGATGGATCTGCATTGAAGTTTATCTCCGTGAAGGATATTTTAAATTCTGTGTCTCGCCAAGTTATATACCTGCTGGTTTCCTGGAATTGGAATATTTCAGAATTAATTGAGCAACAAAAAGATTTTGAAATCTGAAAAAGGAAAAATCAAAGTAATTTTTCCTACTGAAAAGGAAAAGGCTTTTCTATTTAACTGAACTCGTTGAGTGAAGCCGGGGGTGGATCGAGTAGCTTTTGGTCCACTGGTACGTGTGAATGTTGAAGTGAAAAGTTTTTCTTTATTAAAAGCCGCAATTCTCTATCAGGGTTTTGGGGTGGTTTTCTCCCGATAGAAGAAGGTGTTGTAAAATTGCGCCAGAATTGTGTATGATTGGAAGAGACCACCAGGCATTCCTCTAACAATCATTGGCTTAAGGATTTTCATTTATTTTAAAAAATCCTAATATTTGAACATCGTTCCTGACTGCGGACCCGCGAAGGGTTATCTCATCGTTGGACGGGCTGGAAAGGGACTTCCAGAGTCGCAGAATTTCGACGATTATCCAGAAGTCTACCAGATCTTCAAATGGAACTTCAGCTCGAACTTCCAGATCTCACGAGATGACTTCAATCAAATAAAAAATTGTGAAGTGATTTTTCTCGTTCTTATTGTGTATAATTAGAATTTAAATGTTTTGAACATTTATAATTTTTTTTATAAGACGAGAAAAAGTGTAAGAATAAAGTGCAAAATTGGATTATAATTTCAAGTAAGTCCTAGTCTAATAGAATTGAAAAATGCCTAAATTGCGTGCGAAAAAGAGGGTTCGGGATAGCGATCCCCCGCTCTCGTCTAGTGACGAAACTGAAAATTCAGGTTCCAGAAATAAAACAAAATCGAATAATAAAGGTCCTGTTGATCGGGGTGCAGTGGCTGAATCTGCCTTGATAATGCAAACTTTACCGTCTTCTCAAAATTCCCTAAGAAGTGATGTAAGTTCATCTGTAAATTCAGATCTCGGAAATTCCTCTCTTTTGACAAGACACGAAACACCTGTTTATCTTCCCACTCCCCTATCAGAAAATGCAATTGCCTTGACCGGAACTCGTGATTTTAGTAAAATCTCAAAAATTGTTCAGGGGATGATTCCCTCCTTTGATGGAAAAAATATGTCCATCACTATGTTTGATGATCATTGTAGAGCCGCACTTTCATTAATTGACCCTTCTGACATTTCTTGCTTAACCATGCTAATTAGAACGAAAATAATTGGAGAAGCGAGAAAACATATCCAGGATAGAAGAGTGATTACTCTTGATGAAATTTTGAGAACTTTAAATCAAATCTACTCCCAAAATGAAGACATAAGTCAACTTATGCAGGATTTAGCTAATGCCAAAAATAAACCGGGTGAAACTGTTCCAGAATATGGAGCACGAGTAAATCTGACTTTGAATAGATTAGTTTCACAAGTTTTGGAAAATACTCCAGGGGAAGAGGGTATTGGAATGTGTAAAGCTTACAGAACTACAGCAATCGGAAATTTCTTACGCGGTTTGGATTATAATATTTATTCCCAGATAAAAGATAAAGAAATAAACACACTAGACAAAGCCATTGCACTCGCGAATCAGGAGGATCTGAAATTTAAGAGTTGGAAAAGAGTACATATGGGAATGTCAGCACCCGAAGCTGCTTCAAGTTCTAATGTAGGACAAACCCCGAAACCGCTATTTAATTCAAATAGAAGAATAGCACATTTGCGAACTGATAATAAATTCGAAGATAAAAATAATTGGATTAGCGAGATAGAATGTCGCTATTGTAAAAAGTTAGGACATTTTAAAAGAGATTGCCCCGAATTGGCAAACAAAGAATTTGTGAAGGGCAGAGAGGAATCTAGTTGTCATTATTGTCACCGAAACAATCATACGTTTAAAGATTGTAGAATCCATCAAAAACACTCTTTAGAGCGAGATCAATTAAAACAAAAATTTCGAGATCAAAAATCAAGAAATGAATTATTTCAGAAAAGACCGGAATCTGTTAAAACAGATTCAAATAAAAGAGTCATTCTTAGACTCAGGGAATTAGGGGAGGATGGACCAGCCCCTACAGTAGAGCTGGAAAATGTAGCTTTTCTTTTGGGAAAATGTGTTTTCATGATTGACACTGGAGCCAGTGTCAGCTTGATTGAGGAAAATAGATTGAAACCTTTTGTAAATGTAAATCGGAAACGAATTTTCAATCTAATAGGAATTGGCTCAAGCATGATCCCTACTCTTGGAGAGGTTAGATTAATGATAAGAGGACTTGAAACCAGTTTTCAGATAATCCCACAAAATTTCCCTATACTTCAAGATGGAATTATAGTTATAAACATTTTGACGCAACATAGAGCAGTTATAAACTTTTCAAATGATCAACTTTCTATAGGTGAGGATCGTTTTCCTTTGCTTTCTCATTTTACTGTGCAAATACCTGCCAGGACAAAAAAGTTATTTCATTTACCTCTAATTGAAACTCAACTTAATGAGGGATATGTTAGGAAAATTCCGTGTGGACCTGGAATTTTTGCTGGAGAGGCTTTAGTTCTTAATAAGAATGGAGAAGCGAATCTTTTTATTATAAATTCTACCCCGAAGGAGGTCAGTATAACTATTCCCCCTGTAAAACTTGAGGAATATGACGCAATAGCACCTTTGAATCGTTCAAATGGGAATTCATTTTTGACTGAAAGCCAGAAAAATTTATCATCACGATTTGCGAAAATTTTGAAGGTTATGGATTTATCAGACTTGAATGATGAAGAACAGGGAAGCCTTCTTCCCATTCTTTCAGAGTACTCCCCTCAGTTTTTCTTAGAAGGTGACCAATTAGGGTCTACAAACGTTTTATCTCATAAAATAATTACTATGGATGGAACTCCAGTAAATACCAAACAATATCGTTATCCTCCCATTCACAATTCTCCTTTGTGGATTGTACCCAAGAAATCAGATTCCGAAGGAAATAAAAAGTGGAGGATGGTCATAGACTATCGCTCTTTAAATGAAAAAAACAGTTGGTGATGCTTATCCGCTTCCCAACATAACTGACATTTTGGACCAACTTGGTGGAGCTAAGTATTTTTCTGTCTTAGATTTAGCATCAGGGTTCCATCAGATTCGATTGGATCCTGATTCTCAGCAAAAAACGGCTTTTTCAACACCACATGGACACTTAGAGTTCACCCGAATGCCATTTGGTTTAAAGAACGCACCTGCGACTTTTCAAAGGGTAATGGACTGTGTACTCACGGGTCTCCAGGGTGTTGAATTATTCGTTTATATGGATGATATTGTAGTTTATGCTTCTTCGTTGGAAGAGCATTCTCGGAAATTAAGAGCTCTTCTTGCTCGACTAAAATCTGCTGGATTGGCTCTTCAGCCTGAGAAGTGCCATTTTCTTAAGCGTGAAATTGCTTATTTGGGACATGTGATTTCTCAGGACGGAGTCAAACCAGACCCAAGGAAAATTTCAGCTGTGAAACTTTTTCCTGTCCCAAAAGGAAAAAAGAATATTAAGCAATTTCTTGGTTTAGTAGGATATTATAGGCGATTTATTTCTGATTTCGCAAAAATATCTAAACCTCTGACTTTGCTACTCAAGGATAATGTTGAATTTATTTGGACTTTTGACCGACAGGAAGCTTTTGAAACTCTCAGAGATAAGATATGTACTGAACCGATATTGCAGTACCCAGATTTTAAGAAACCATTTGTTTTGACCACAGATGCGTCAAATTACGCACTTGATCGAGTTTTAAGTCAGGGTCCTATAGGACAAGATTTACCTATCGCTTTTGCATCACGCACCCTTCAAAGTGCTGAATTGAACTACTCTACTATCGAAAAGGAATTGCTCTCCATTGTTTTCAATGTAAAGCATTTTAGGCCTTATCTTTTTGGGCAGAATTTTACTTTGGTAACAGACCACCGACCCTTAGTTTGGTTGCATGGGCTGAAAGATCCTGTTTCAAGATTGGCTCGATGGAGAATAAAGCTTAGTGAGTATGATTACACTATTGTGTATAAGCCCGGAAAAATCAACTCAAATGCTGACGCTCTGTCGAGAAACCCCTCAGAAAGAAATGAATCCATGGAGCCAAACACCAACTTAACTGCTACGATTACTGCAGGTCGTACGTATGTAGGTATGGTTGACGCTCGTAGAGATGACGATGGCAATGAAGATCTGGGGGTAGTATTGGAACGGTTATTTTGTATTACTCTCGTAAGGAAAGAAAAAGAAATTGAGGGTGAAACTCAATTGAATAATCAGGGACCTCGTTATCAGTGCGATACGCTTCACAACGAAAGCGGACCCAAGCTGGGAGGGGATAGGCATTGTGAGTCTGATGGTTCCGAGTTTTTGGGCCTTTTAAATAAAAGTTTGCTTCAAAATCCGAAACAAGTATCTAGCCTAAGTCAGGATTTGGTGTCGCTTTCGCCCCTAACTTCGGCTGGATCACAGACAAGCAACGCCTGGAGTGAAAATCCTATTACGAATATACGTACTGTAGGTGAAATTGAAGAGAGTTCTACAGGTTCCTGTATGGATATCCCGGTGAACCAGATCTTAACCCTGGAGAAGGGTTGTATATCTTACAGTAAAGATAAGATTTATTTTGGAAAAGGGAATATTGCGCATCTAATCTCTGCAGATGGATATTCACTATCAGAAGTGAATGATAGTCTAGAGGCCAAGGGGCTTTTGCGGATTGAAGATGTCCGAAAAGAAAATCCGAAGCCCGGTGAAACTATAGTTTTTAATCGTAATGGACGATTTGTTTTTAGTCTTGTTGTAAATAACAAGAGGGATGACATAATAGTTATGAAGGAACTTTCAGAAGCGGTACTTGCTCTGAAGAAGGCTATGGAAGCTTTACAGATAACCTCAGTGAAAATTTCAAGTAAAGGAAATGATCTAGGTGAGCTTTCTTGGCTCTCGGTAGAACAAACAATCAGGAAACATTTTAGTAACTCAGGACTTTTGATAGTTGCTTGTTCGGAAGAAATAATCATTCCTCCTAGTAATATGAGGAATGATATAGTGAGAGAATTTCATGAATCAGTAGTAGGTGGGCATAAAGGAATCTCAAAAACCTATTGGAGAGTAAGAGATATCTATTACTGGGAAAACATGAAGGCTGACGTTCAGAGAATAGTAGGATCTTGTACTAATTGTCAGAGAAATAAATTGGAACGAATTGGGACTCGACAACCCATGGTAATTACCGATACTCCAAGGGGACCTTTTGATAAAATCCAAATTGATTTGGTTGGACCCCTTCCAGTATCTTTGAAAGGAAATTTGTATATTTTGACAATTCAATGTAATTTTACAAAATATTCTGATGCGATCCCCTTGAAAAATATAGATTCAGCGACTATTGCTTTAGCTTTAGCCGAGGAATTTATTTCCAGATACGGTTGTCCTCGAATAATTCACACTGACCAAGGATCAAATTTGATTAGTCAATGTATTAAAACTTTTTGCAAAATTTTCCGTATAAAGAAAATCCAATCAACTGCGTATCACCCACAAAGTTTAGGATAATTGGAACGTAGCCATCAGACATTGATTGAATATTTGAGACAATTTGACACTATTACAAATTGGGACGAGTGGCTTAGATTTGCTGTGTTTTCTTATAACACTAGCATACACGAAGCTACAGGCTTTGCTCCTTACACGTTAGTCTTCGGAAGAGAGGCTAATATTCCAAATAGCTTTACTCTTTCAGAATCAGACAAGACTTATCTCGGATACTTAAAGGGTCTTTTTCAAAAATTAGACAACGTTCAGTCACTAGCTTGGGACCGAATTCAGTTGGCTAAAGAAAAATCTAAACGATATTATGATCAAAGATCTAATCCGAAATATTTTAAGGAAGGAGAACAAGTGTACTTGAGAGTGAACAAGAGGAAAGATGAATTCGACCCCTATTTTCATGGACCTTATGTTTTAGAAAAATTGTTAGGCGAAAGAAATGCCTTAATCAGAATGGGACCTACTAAAACAAAGATAGTGCATACCGACAAGTTGAAATTGTGTGCTCATCCTTTACGCACCAATAAGGACACACAGACTTCAGAAGTAACAGAAACTTCTGTAGTGAACCCTAATACGTCAGAGTCAGAACAGTTAGAGCAAAACTAAAACCAGACTAAATAAAATTCATTGCGATCAAATCACAAAAAATTAAAATCAATTCCCGATAAAAGGAACCTTTTTCCACTATGATCTCCTTTTCTTCTCGATGGAGATGTTCCAATTTAGTTGAAAACCCTGAAACAAAAGAAAAATATATTTCAAACAAAGAAATAATTCGTGGAATTTGTATAATTAATTGAATAAATTCATTATTAATATAAATTACTCATCTGATAATTTCAGTTAACGGCCAGCATTGACATCCAAGAATGTTGAAAAGGCAGCTATTAAATACCTGAAAATAAGAATGTAGTAAGTTTCATGGTAATATTCACCTATTTGTAAAAGGGAAATTAAGAAAAATGAAAATGACAAAAAATATATGTAGAATAAAAGAAATAAAAACAATTTTTTAAAATAAATTGTATTAAATAGTTGAAAATATTTTTTAAAGTGAAATTTACATAAAGATACGCAATATCTTTATTTTATATTAAACTTTGAGTGACTCTAGAAAATGTCAGGATTACTCTAAAAAAAAACAACTTTTGAAGCAAATTTCAAACAAATTTAGCTTTTTGATGGAATTATAAATCTGTATAACCTTTACATAAGATAGACCATATCTCATAGATATTTAAGAAAAATATTTTTATCTTTATTTTGAACAAATTCAAGTTGAAATATACTATATGGAACCGTACTACATTTTAATATGCAGATATATGTATATTAATTGATTAAAATTACATTATATGATTTAAGGTGAAAATATATTAAAATGAGAGAACTTATCAATTTAAATATTAATATTTAAAATATTTTAAGTGAATTTACCTTTTTAAGTATATCAATAGATTTGAAATTTCGCGCCAAATAAGAGAAGGAAATGTATCTCTAACCTTCATTTTCAAATTTTCCAGTTTAGATTTTAAGTTTTTATTTTTCTTAAACATAAAATCAAATTATCCATATACAGTCTACAGAAATAATTCTTATATTTTAATTTACAATTTTAGTACTTGTATATTTAATTTAGAATTTATAAGACAAATAGTAGTTTTGCTTACATTCTTTTGATAAAATTCAAATTTTCGCGCCTAAAAATAGACATAACTCCATAAAAATTGATTATTGGAAATCTATGAAAAAGATCTATTAATTGAAATAAATATTTCTAAAGAAACAAACAAATTATGTCTTATAGAATAAATTTATATAATATAAAAATATATATGATTTGAACTTCAATTTTGCCTATTTTATATTTCATATAAAACTGACTTAGGTGGGGAGGGGATGTAGATCGAAAACATTACTACGTGCGTCAGATTTGTTCTTTGTAATGAAATAAAATTATGAATGAGTGATTAATATTGAAACTAAATTCACACTACATGACATTGTTCTTGCCTTAAACTTCATTGTCGAATTGTCTGAAATTTTGTTTACTCTCAAGGGACTGTGAAAATAAAAATGAAATAAAAAAAAAGGGATGCTCTATTGAGTCATTTGGTTAGAAAAACACTTGTTACTAGATTTGATAACCGAAGGGATCTTGCAAGGATTAGTATATGTAAATCCCTTATATAGGTCCCATCCTATATGAAACAAAAAGAGACAAAAGGTGTTAGGAGGAAAAGAATTTTTTTTTTAAAAACAAAGATTTAAAAGAAAAGGAGGTTATACAATTAATTGATAAAAATGTTTAACGGGGAGGAAAATGAGGAAGCTCCTGCGGGAGAATATTTCCTAAAAGATGTGACCAATGCGGCCCAAATAAAACATTTGCCAGTGGGAGTAACTTTGTCTGTAGTAAGTACTGCTTTTATTTTCTGCTATTCTATCCTTATATATTTCTCTCTCTCTCTCTCTTTCTCTCTAAATCCTCATTATTCTTATGAATTTTATTTTATCATAGATAATTGAAATTTGATTTTTAGTTTTTCTTTTACACAATTCTCATTCTTTCTATATTTTGTTGTTGGACACTTTATATTTAAAAAAAAGGGTTATTGAAATAATATTTTGTTTTTTCTTTCATATGTATCTAAATCGAAAAAATTTTTACAAATTAAATTTCAAACTATTAACTCAAATTTAAAAACTACTTTCTTTTCAATTGATTATGATAAAATATAACAGGTCCTTTCTTTTCTTTCTCCTTGCAGTGCAATTGGAAAGCTTTACAAGACATGAATTCTAATTTGAGGCACCTCTCGGCCACTCTCTGGGTCGCAAGATTTAATGATCATTGGGAATGGAGATGCGAAACCTGTTACCTAAGAAAAAAACTTCCAATGGGACCCTTTGAGGAAGTAGGGGTTCAAAAAATTTGATTTTGCTACATTCCAAGAGCTGACAAAACCTAGGCTCTGTGGAGGTTGCTTTTATGCTCCATTCAAAAATTGCAACATGAGCACCTGCTGGGCTTGCATGCTCGCAGTAGCAGACGTGAATTGGGACCTTAACAGCATGGATCCCGACCAAGTCATTCAGGTTCGGGTTAACGAAATCGAACAAATTAGTGAGTTAGGGCCTTCCTCTTGCCGAGAAGTGAACCCGGATATGGAGCCTTCCTATCCTCTTTTCTTCTTCGTGAACATCATCTGGGGACCATTAGCGAAAGCAATGGCCATCCCTATCGATGATGAAGACGAGGAGGAAGAATTGTGGCAGGACGTTGGAGGACTCTTCAATTTTGAAAAGGCTGGAGACTCCGGACTCGGGGAAGACGCCCCTGATTCGGATAAAATTCGGTGCGTGTATATATTAATGCTATTACCCTTTAAAAAATTCATATATGTATAGTTAAAAGTTTATCATAAAGACAAATGCGGGATTTCGCAGAGTGGGTGCCATTCGGCAAAACTGAAACCGCTCCCGGTGAAATTACCGTAAAATTTCAGCTGTAAACACGTGTCACGACGATCTTTCAAAAGGAAAAAAACTTATATTTAAGGTACACCGTTAACATCCTTTTATTTCTATAAAAAATACAATATTTAGTCCTTAAATTTCGATTTGTGCGAAATTCTTTTTATAGGTTAGATTGACTAAAGAGAATATAAACAATGTAATCTGTTTTAGTTTTCTAGAGAGAGCGAAAAAATTATATGATAAAGTTATGTTAAAAAAAATGCACACCTATGCAAAAATATATCGTTTATATATATATATTCTTAAAAAGGTCTCCTTTTATTTTATGAACCTATCTTAATTACTATTAATTATTTTTAAACAAAAAATG
This sequence comes from Andricus quercusramuli, assembly GCA_932178445.1. Classification (NCBI taxonomy): domain Eukaryota; kingdom Metazoa; phylum Arthropoda; class Insecta; order Hymenoptera; family Cynipidae; genus Andricus; species Andricus quercusramuli. The sequence goes on along the minus strand of CAKNXH010064671.1, from coordinate 16,195 downwards.
GAATTGATTTTCTTACCTGTTTAAGCATTTCTCCTATTTTTACATCAGTAAATTTTGTTAAAAATTTTTTCAATATTTTTGATCATGATTTCCATTATATTTAATCCATAGTCATTTGGTTTCCAGTGAAATGCGTCCAAAGTATTTTTTCCTCTTTCGTAGCCATTCCACTTGTAAACATAAACACTTGAATGTTTTCCTTCGCATAAAAATGCATCACAATACATGCACATTTCACTATTCACTCCAGTTTCACTTTTAAACATAAATCAATCAACTGCTTGAAATTTGACAGATTCGACACTTGAGAAGATCGTAAGAAAGCTATAAAAGCTGTTTCGCCATGAGTGGCGACACACCTTTTAAAATAAGAGGCGAGGTGTAACAGCAGGCGCTGTTTTAGAACTAGATTGCCAGGGCACTAGAATCCTATTACTAAATACTTACCAGCTAGTAATTTTCTAGTTATTTTAAGAGCGGTAAAGATTTGAAATAATTCAAATGAAACAGAAATTCAGTAAATTGATTTATTGAAATAAAACTCTGTAATTAGACAGAATAATTATTAATAATTATTGACAATAAGAAATTACATGACAACTCCTCTCTGTACCTCGAATAAATATCTTCTAATAGATAGAAGTGAGGAATTAAAAGTTAACATTTGAAATAGCTATGTACTCTAGGATAGATCAATATATATAGATATATAGATGTAAGTCAAGTTTGACACGCGCGCTCTCCGACAACGACACGTGTGATCTAGACCGCGAGCGTAGATAATTTATGACTCACGTAAAGGGTTGAAGCGACAAGGCGCCCTTCAGACGCCGTAAATCACGTTCTATAACGCGATTTGACAGAAAAATATCAATCGACAAGAATCATAAAAGTGCATTTCCGAGAATTAGAATCTCATTTTTTTAGCTTGAAATTCATGGGCGGTGCTTAATGAGATTGGTTAATTTAACATTAAATTATATGACGTCAGCAATTCTATTGGCTAGAAGGACTATTCCCACTTCTTTTGGTATCAAAACCGAGATCATAAATATATGTGCAGAGCATCGAAAACGTCAGATAATTGTATCTCGCCGCTTTCTTTCCAACATTAAATCTGCGACACTCGCGTCTCTGAGTTATTGTACTTGAATTGGACTTAGAACATTTTTATAAAACTGTCAAATAAAATTCTAGTCCACAAAACATAACTCACTCCGGTAATTCGGTACGGTTCGCCGTGGTCGACTTTTGTTGAGTTAATACACAAGTGAAGTGCTAGTAAAAACAATTTAATAAAAAATTATTTAATTAAATAAAACTATTAAAATGTAAATCCGGATGAAATCTTATATGATCTAATCGAACATTTTTCAGATAGTAACTACGAACAATTTTCTATTTGTCGAGTCTATAGGGAATTACACTATACAATAATTATAGTTTATACGCGAGAAGCAAATGACGAATATGTTGTCCATGAGGAATTTAACATGGAATCCTTGTGAAGTTGTTTAAACATTAATAACAAAATAAATAAAAACGATTGATTTGTTCTCTAAATTATTTTGTGTAGTGTTAATCATTTATTTTGAACCTCGACCAGTTCGCGCGGTTAGTAATTTTTATCACTCATGTCGGCAACGAATCCAGAGAGGAAGTTCTACATTCTCCATCTTCGAATCGACAACAGCGCTGGAGACGTAACAATCTCTGGCAAGGTGCCCGCGTTGGGAGCACTGCATAGGGACCGAGCACAATGGAGACCCGAATTTGAAACCTGAACCCAAATATGTATCTGTCCTTTTTTACCGTAGATACGGTAAAAATGGACAGAGTTATCTTCGGGTTCAAGTTTCGGTTTCACGTCTCCATTGTGCTCGGGCCCATACACATACCGTAGAGGGAAGATAGGTATAGAGGCGACAATAGGGAGATTTTGCATATTCTGCGCATGCTCGATGAGTTAAGCATTAACGTCTTCCGCTATCCGACGTCCGTTAGCGTATCGTTCAGCGTTTACCGTAAACTACGAAACGCTATGCAAAATCTCCCTAATGCCCACCAAGCTTAGAAGATCGGCGCGGGGAATGAGATGTCGGGAGTAGGCTTAGTTAGGGAACCAGCGACGCGAGGGCGCTAGTATCGCGAACCAGCCACGCAACCTTTCCCTCTACCCCTCTAGCCACTACAAACATAGTGGGAAGATATAGGCTTAGCATGGGCTTAGCGTGACAAGTGAAATAAATTGTTACTTGCCAGTTTTTCACCGTGACCAAGAACTGCTGCTAATAATCTCGTCGATTTTGAATATTTGCCAAATATGCATTTCATTAAAAATGAATTTTCAAATGTATATCATAGTGGATTAATTATCTCAGGAAGACGAAATAAATGCAAATAATCATTGAAAAATTTTCCTATGCTAGCATTTTATACTTATTTAATTCTGAGTCAGTAAACGCCTCTTTTCTAGATCATTAGATTTTTTCAATTGGAAAAATACAGTATTGAAATATGTAGATATACAATTTTGTAAAGAGCATATATATTAATTAAAAATAAGCAAATTGAAACTTCTTGGTTCTGAAAAATTATCGGAATTGCAAGTCTTTATCCACTACAGAAGAGTTGATAAAGTTTCTTGGTGACTAGGAGGTTTCAAATTGAAAATTTTTAAATATACTTTCACAAAAATAAATTCCCTTATACTTTTACAGTGCTATTTTCAATCCAATTTTACTTTGTAATTACTTCACCATCTTCGATTTCGCAAATTCAATTAATTATGCAAATTAAGTCGTACTCTGCCAATTTTTTGAAATTTTCACATGAAAATTTAGTCATTTACAAGATTTTTTAGTAGGTATGTAATTCACTGAAAATCAATATTCTTGTCAACACTGTAAAAATACTATTACTTCAGAGCTAATTCCAGGCATTGAAATACGAATAAAAAACCTGTCTCCAGTCATACTAAAATGAAACCACTCGTGGGATTCCAGAGTCGTTTTTCTGCATTGGAAATAATAACACCATGATGTTATCATATTATAAAAATAGGACTCGAAAAATACGATACAGAAAAAAAAAGATCTCTGGTTTTTACAGAGAATGTTTGATAATATTTTGAACATTTTCCAATAATAACTACGAGTATTTATACTCAACATTTTGTGATAATATATTACTAACAGCATAATACTTTCATGGAATATAGTGGTCAATAGTGGCCAAGTTTGGGAGGCCATTGCTTATGACACATTGAGGTTCGGTCATTATTTTGTTTTAGAATTACTCGAAATTGCGTACACTTTAATTAAAATGGAGAATATTTTTTCGTAAAATTGACAGCTTTTAAAGTATGAATATTAACTTCAGAATTTGGATTTTTAGCCTTCTTTTTGGAAAAAATCGGGGTTCTTTGCAGACGTACAACTCTGCGCCTATTATTGAAAGGAGTTTTTTCTTTTTTCTTAACTTTTCCAGAATTTTCTAAAGTTTACGAAAGTAGTCTACGAAAACACGGTTTTTGGAAAATTGTTTAAAAATATTTTCGGGAAGCGTCGTCGTCATGTTTGGAAAGTTTGAAATTCCCATACCATTGAAATTCTCAGTGAACCGCTATAGAAAACAAACGCGTTGAATAATTATTAGATACCTGGACTAATATGACGAGAGTTTTTTAGACGGAAAGTCATTGTTTTTAGTGGTAATGTTGATACACTGCAATTGGCCTTTCTATATGTAGGGTGCTTCAAACCTTCCTTGGCATTCTGCAATAGTAAATTTTGGATTACAAAATAAACGGGAGGGTTTTTAATAAAATTTCCTTTCATATACATCTCTGTAAGAATTTCAGAACTTTGCAGGTATGAAAATGGAATGTGCGTTATTTTCAATACTTTTCACGTGTACATTATATGGAAACAATCAAGATATGATAAAATTATGTCAAAAACATAATATTAGTTAGATTAGTAATGGTGTTGAAGCGATGTTGTTTGTCTGAGTAATATAAGTTTATGAAAATAATATATGAAGATGGTAAAAAATTGACATAGTTCCGAACAAAAGTAGATTTAAATGTTAAAAATCCTTTATTTCTGCCAACGTTTCGAAAACATGAGTCGTTTTCCTCTTCAGGAGGTAGATTAAATTTTAAAGTTCGTCAATTCACCTTAGTATCATTATAAAATCCTCTTCCTCGTCTTATCACTTGTGGAGCTTCATTTTTTCCATGAATTTTTGTTTAATTCTTTTAGAAACTTAAATTTGTTTAAGACTCTTCAAATAAGTCAAATAAATTATTAAAATTTTAAAAAGTATAAATTTATAAGTTTTTTAAACAAATTTAAGTTTTTAAAAGAATTAAACAAAAATTCATGGGACAAATCAAGCTCCACAAGTGATAAGATGAGGAAGAGCATTTTATAATAATACTAAGATGAATTGACGAACTTTGAAATTTAATCTACGTCCTGAAGAGGAAAACGACTCATGTTTTCGAAACGTTGACAGAAATAAAGGATTTTTAACATCTAAATCTACTTTTGGTCTGAAGTATGTCAATTTTTTACAATCTACATATATTATTTTTGGAAACAATCAAATATTTATAAAGCAGATCGTTATATCTTGCAGTCTTAAGAAATAAGAATATTCTCTCCTTTTTCAGTTCTGAACTTTCTTTAAATAAAAGATTTGGACAAAGAAACCATTTTTTACATAACAATTGAAACTTTTGTTACCCTATTGTTAAAAGTATAGGAAATATGATTTTTTTGTAAAAATATCTATTCTTCTACATAGGAGCCGTGTATAAATTACGTGAAGAAATTAATTACTTCACAATAATTATTAATCGGAAAATTCCCGTAATGGGGCATTATATGTCTAATTTTTCCCCTTACATTAACAATGTTAGAATTGCAAGAGCCCGCACTGTTGGAGAATATTCTTCTTTCCACGTGTAGGTTAATAAATATCAATTTTGTCGAATAAATACGTCCAAGTTATACAAATAATTTTAAAAGTTGAAACCCTCAAGTATATTGTATATCAAATTTTGCTGGAGAAGTAAGAGAAGAAATGTATTTCTTGTTTATTAGTTCGTTATTTAATATTATAGGATGTTGTTATTGTTATACTTTTAGTGTTTTTGAATGTTGTGCGAGAATCGCAATTTTAATTTTTGTAAAGTGTTTGAATGAAACAATTTCTGCACTTGAGCTCTCGTATTCAAACTCGCCGAACGCTCGAAAACGCTAAAAGCGTCACCCCGGGTCTCAAGGAATGGGAATTTTCAAATTCACAAAATTAACTTTTTAGATATAGGCTTCTATATTTTGAAAAGGCATATTTAGAATTCTTATGTCCTAAAATTAGTTTTAAGAATAAAAATTAAAGACTGAAGAGAAATTTTTTTTCATAATATTCAATAAGTGATTACAACATAAATCATCACAACTCGTACAAATTTTATTGAAACTGTTTTAAATTGAGTACACATACAAAGTATACTCAGCGAATGCCTGCAAAATGATAAAAAGTTGAAAATGACCTTTTGTTTAATAATATCCAATTGAAAATTAGGGCCGGTCGGTAACCACATTTTCCTACTTTCGGAGACAAAAAGTATCGAGGCCACTTCAGACTAAAAACAACCTCCAGCAAGAAAGTTTTTCTATATAGTTCAAAGAAAACACCTGGAATATTTTAGATAAATTTATCAAAAATTGACTGAAATATGTGCTTTGAAAATAGTAAGAAAGTCGGGTGAGTTATTGGATCCGAGACCTCAACTGTACCTACGATAATGATAAAATGTTTTTTTATTCAATAGTTAAAAAAAAAGTTTTACCTACATTATTCTGATTTTTTCCACGAGTGCAGAAAGATAAGTATGAGAGTAGAAAATGTATAAGTAAAAAATCAAATAATGTAAAAAATGCCCATACATTTTATTATAATTCTAAGAAACTAATTATTGTATGCGAAGGATATTACTTGTACATTTTTATTTGTGTATTTATAAATAAGTTCATGTGTTTGTTATGATTACAATCTTAAAGCAAATAATGTTCAATAAATGCTCACATATTGTAATAATAATGACTATTGTAATTAATCATTCTAAAAAAAAGAATTATTCGTATATATATAAGAGTTCTAAATTTTTTGCAGTTCGGCTCATGTACACGGCACACTCTCTTCACCTACCCCACTCACACACGTTAAGCGTAAAAGCACTGGTTCGTGGCACTAGCGCCGCCGCGTTGGTGGTTCCCTAACTAAGCCTTCCCCTGCCATCTCGCACCCCTTAGCGTGATCAAGCTGCCCATTGCATTGTCGCCTCTATACCTATCTTCCCTCTACGCCACTGATATAATATGTATTATATATATCAGTGCTCTAGGCACATGCACGGGCGATGCATAGGGCTGGTTGGCAGAGATGGGTTGTGACATGTCACTCGAGGTTTTCTACGTATAATACATAAACGACGTAATATACGTCGAAAATTGTAGAAAACTATGTATAATACATATCAAAGATGTCGGACGTAATTTACGCGGGCGGGACTGCATTTGACAGATATGAATAATTGACATAACCTCTTATAAAGAGTCTTCTTTTTTCATAAGAAATGACAAATCAGCCCACGAATTATGTTTTGGCCTACCGCTTCGTTTCATTTTTTTCCTTATAATGAGAAAACAGTAGTTGACAAGCGCGTGAACGATTACTTATAGGTTAGGATACCATGTTTTCGTACTTATCGTACTTATGCTTGTGTTCCAAGTGCACGAAAACGTTTCGGATGATGAAGTACGATAAACATGTATAATAAATATGTATATTATTTTTTTAAACTAATTTGTTCAGACAAGTGATGAATAATTACGGATAATTGATTAATTGCTCAATATTAGTTGTTTCTGTAAGTCAATTGGGTATTTTTAGAATAACGAATTCAAAAATCCCGCCTATATAGTCACTTGAGCAAATGTAAAATACATTTGTAGAAAACTAAGGACGTAATATACGTAGTAATATACATGTCGAAAACCATGTAATATACGTGATGTATTATACGTACCCATCTCTGCTGGTTGGATCATAGGAAGGAGGAAGCAGTGACATGTTCTGATAATGAGTTACTCACTAGTGCTTTATTATAAAGAAAGAAATGTTGTTATATGATTAGAAAATGATTAGAAAATAAACGGATTCAGGACGGACGGAGTTTTTGTAGTAAAAAGAAGAAAAATAAGGAACTCGGTGAGAAGGCTTGCCTTGAAAATAAAATTAACTTGTTTCTCTTACTTTTTACTTTTCCGGTAAAAAGGCTTGCATTGTACATTGGGATTAAAAAATTGAATTGTTTAATCTCGCTATAGAGATATTGTCTACAGGTATTAGGTATTTTCAGTTCAACCATCAGCTTGAACTTCGTTGAGTGCTGAGGGGAAAACAATAGAGCAAATGCATGGGACATAACTTTATTTTGGTAATATCTTCATAATGAATAATAATTATTACTACTTTATTATGTCATTGAATAGTTCTTAAAAAATAAAAACTATTTTTCAAATACATTTATATAGAAAAAATTAGTTTTTACGAAGATATTAATAAAATAGGGCAAAAATGGACCCAATCCCATGCATTTGATCCATTGTTTTCCCCTCAGCAGCTAACGAAGTGAAGTTAGCTGATTATGAAGTGAAAATACCTAATTGGAGGGAATTAAATTATATACATACACGGAAAATGAAATTTACTTGGATCAAGTAAATTATACTTAGATTAAGCCAATTTCGTTATTGAATAGAGTCAATAAAATGTGCTCTTTGTTTAAGAAAATATTTACTTAAGACTATTTACTAGACATAATGGCAAATTTACTTGATCCAAATAAATATGAACTTCTGTCATGGTAATTATTTAATTGTTTGAACTGCATTGTTATCAAAGGAAGTATATATATACTTCAAAGAAAATTGCAGTTCATTAATTCTAGACAATCTTTTCTTGCAATAAATTTAAAATTTAGAATTTAAAATTTAAAGATTTTTCGGGTTTCAATCGTGTGCGAAACTATGAATGTTGCCGACGTTTCGTGAACATTGCAGTTCACTTCTTCAGGGCTGACCTGAAACTGAAGTTTCAGGTTATGTTGTTCTTATATATGTATTCTCTACGATGCCTTCATCAGAAAAATAGAACAAATTCACATTCAACCCCAAGACATCCTAGTAAGTTTCGACGTAGTATCTCTCTTTACAAAAGTACCAATCTCTGATACAATCGATATTATTAAATCATTTGCAAACTTCCCCTCCAATCTCACACCTTTAATAGAACACTGTCTCACTAATACCTATTTCTCTTTCAATAACCAATTCTACGAATAAACCTCAGGAGCAGCAATGGGATCTCCAATCTCACCTGTCAGAGCCAACATTTTTATGGAAAATTTAGAAACTAAAATCTTTAACAAATCCAAGCTTAAACCGGAATTCTGGTGCCGTTACGTTGTCGACACTTTTGTCATCTGGAGACACGGACTAGACGAACTAAACAAATTTTTCGATTTCATCAATCAAATACACCCTAATATCAAGTTTACTATAAAAATTGAACAAAACGGAGAATTACCTTTCTTGGACGTACTGGTCTATAAAAGATCTGATAACACATTACGACATGAAGTTCACAGAAAACCCACGCATACAAACAGATACCTGCATGCCTCCTCCCACCACCACCCATCTCAAAAGCAATCGGTCATCAATTCCCTTGTATACAGAGCTGTCTCCATAACAGATAAAGATAACTTACAAAAGGAATTACAAAATGTTAAACAAATCCTAATACAAAACGATTACACAAACAAACAAATTAATAAAGCAATAAGAAAATACACTCAAGAAAATAAGTCAACACAACCTACTAAAGAAAGAGAGAGAAAAACAACCACCATCCTACCCTACATTCAAGGTATCACGGAACAAATAGGAAGAATTCTCAGCAAACACAACATCCAAACTATATTTAAACCACCTGCAAAAATAGGACAACTTCTAAACAACCCTAAAGATAAAAAGGAACCTTTCAGTGATCCGGGAGTATAACAAATCCCTTGTTCTTGTGGTAAAGTCTATATTGGAGAAACCGGGAGGGCGGTAAGTCAACGTGTAAAGGAACATGAGAGTAAAGTTAGGCTAAAACATTTCACACAATCAGCAGTAGCTGAGCATCATATCGAAACAGGACATAGTATTTTATTTGACAAAACAACCGTCATTACCAAAATGTACAACAAATTTCCAAGAAAACATAGAGAAGCAATCGAAATCTTGAAACACTCTAATAACATCAATAGGGACAATGGATATAATACCAATCCGATTTGGCTTTCCGTCCTCCCGGGTTTTTTAAAAAAGACTTGATTGGCCAATCAAGTTCAAGCAGTCCCCACCATGGGGCACTCTGGCCAATCACAGGCATCGTAGAGAATACATATATAAGAACAACATAACCTGAAACTTCAGTTTCAGGTCAGCCCTGAAGAAGTGAACTGCAATGTTCACGAAACGTCGGCAACATTCATAGTTTCGCACACGATTGAAACCCGAAAAATCTTTAAATTCTAAAATTTAAATTTATTATAATGAATCATCGTGAAAGTATCAAATCTATTAATCTTTTCTTGCATTAAAGAAAGTGTTATTAATAGAAATTCAGGAGTACTTAATATATATTCATATTTTCTTAATATAATGTTTCATTTTCTCAAAGGAAGTAAACTGATAATTGTTATAAGTAAGATCTCGCTCGTACCAAGTAAGTATTTGCTTTATCGAATAAACAACCATTTTGAATTATGTAAGTATCTACTTTATTTAAGATATAACTATTTTTAATCTCATGAAATATATACTTGTTCTATTTATAAAAAATGTTGACTATAAATGTATAATTTTCTTGAATGAAGTAATTATTATTCTCAATTTATGTATCATATACATTTCATTGAATTCATCATTATACTTAAATGAAGGGTGTAAGACTCAAACCCCAGTCTAAATATTCGATCTCATTATTTTGTTCAAGAAATATTAAACTTAGATGTATTTTCGCAACATACTGGTAGTATCTTTTTAACTAGAAGTGTGCATACACAGAGAAAAAATGTTTTATTTTATTGCTTTTCGTGCAACAAATTTTTTTCTGTCTATAAATACTCCAGTTAAAAAAGAGACTACCAGTATATTACGAAAATACATCTATTATTTTAATATTTCTTGAAAAAAATAAGGAGATCGAATTTTCAGGTTGGAGCTTGAGTCCAACATCATTCATAAGTAAATTATGTATTGATTGTAAAATGGAATAATTCATCGGGGAGAAGAAGTAAAAAATGTTAAGTAAATGAATCAAACACGTATTAAATCAAATTCTAAAGAAATGTTTATTGAAAAATTTTTAGATGCTCAGTACATCATGTTTATTTAGTACATTGATAAATAAAACTTAAAGTTAACTCAGTTTTTTGTATTTATTTTTTAACACTTCAACAATATATTTATTTTCAAAATTATGTATCTGTTGTGAAATTTTCTTATTATATTCCATATCCTTCAAATACATGGAATATAATATTTTCCATTTGCCATCAAGCAAAAGTTCAATGTTTCGAATGATAATAAATTCTCTTGAAGTATGCAACTCCAATTCGACGTTTCAACAACTTCATATGAGTGTACGTGGTCACAAAAGCTCAAAATCTTAATCTTATTAAGTATAATATAAAAACGTTCCTTTTCCCGTATAATATGCTGAATTTTACCGAAATGTGGAAAAATATCGTCGCATCCTGTTTTTACAACCATATTGGGCTTGTAAATGGTCCCGTTAATATTTACCCAAGATAAAACAGTACATTTTGTATTATATTTGAATGGAAGAATTACATGAAAGTTGCTGTAGTTTTTTAATTCTTTTAAGTAACATGAAGATTCAACACACGATAGGCGATCTTGGAAACCATGTTTGTTAAAAAATCTTTCATTTAATAAAAATTGTTGCTTGATTGCTAAAGATTTTGCTGGATTTCGACGTGAAGTTATCGAATTCGCATAAGTTTTCAACTCTTTATGCTTTCCTGCAAAGCGTACACTTGAAGTAAGCCTAGGTGGTCCCATTTTAAGAATATACTGCGGATAATGAGTCAAGAAATGGTGTTTAGGTTTTAAGTTTCCGAAGAGTTCAATGTACAACGAATTATGTTCACAAATTAAATTTTCAAGCAGTTAGACGCAATTTTTATCAAAAGTTGGAGCTAATATCAAGCAACCTATTTTTCGTAGAAGAACATACGAATGCCACGTTTTAATCTGCACAGGAATCAGGTCACCAATCATTAAACCAAGACATTGAATGAAGCAAAGCATTTCAGGCGCTGAATATATAATACATCCCTTCCTTATCGCTTCCTCCTTTATGAGAGGTGGTATATTAGAAGAATTCGCAGTACCATAATCAAAATGTTTCATTCTTTCTGTAAGAGCTTCAAAAGTGAATATTGTTTCTTCATATATTAACGATTTCAATATTTTTGCTGATTCGTAACGATACACTCCTTCCCGTAAATCGTGCATTTAATCTAATGAAGGATTCGTAATGACATTAAAATTTGGAATTTTATTGAATACGCAAGTTTCGTTGACTCCGTAAGAACAATTAGCTGCATGCTTGGCATAATTTTCTATTGTTCTTAAAATAGCAACATTTTCGGAACATTGCTTATGCAATCCATGTTTATCAATCAGACATATTCTGCAACAGTAATTGGCGTTAAATCCACGTGGGAAACCAAAAATCGTATTTGCTCCTAAATTATCTGCTGGAATATTTAGTAACACAAATTTTACTTTTCCTTTGAAATTAGCCGTGCTTATGACTATACCATCCGTTTGCAATTCTGTCAGTTGTTTAATTATATTCGAGAAAATTATTGCATTTCCTAATTCAGCGTGATCTTTAGTTTTATGAAGTTGTACGAGAAAAATATTTTCTAAAAGACCAGCATACTCTGGGCGAATACATCCAATAGCAAGATAGACTGCACCAAGTTTGCTTATAGCTCGATGTGTCCCTAATGCGTTGTTTATCTCTAAGTCATCGAAAGACATTAGTAGCGGCAGCACTTCACAATTAAAGTTTTTGGTTATGTTTTTTCATAATTCCCCTTGAATTATTGATTGCATTACAGTAGTATTATTCTTCATCTCATTCTTATAATTTAATATTGAATCAAAAACACCCGGTATTTCTAGAAATCTTTTCAATAAAATTTTCAACGGAATTACTGTTATCGTTCTATTATTAATTTGCATGTTATGACGCGTATTATTAATCGTTTTTCGTTCTAATGAAGTCCCGACACACAATGTTATAGGTTTAATAAAAGTACCTAATTTTTCAAAATAGCTTATTGATTTATCTTCATTAGAATTATCAATAAAAGCATTCTCGTAAATTTCAAACATTCCTTTAACTTTAGAAGACATATTAGGGTCACTCTGATTAATGAATTCTTGTTGTAAAGGACGTGTTAATTTTGAAATGTTTTCAATACTTTTGACTGTCTCCTCCACAAAAGAACACGGCAAGAGAGGGTTTGAATAAAGTTTTGAAACTAATGATGCACTTTCAAATGCGACGTCTTTTGCGAATTCGAGAGGAGAAATGCATGATTTACTACAAGAAGGAGAAACAGAGTCTTGCATTTCAACGGCAGAATCAGTTGGTTCTAATTGTATGTGAGAATTTTGTGTAGGCATTGTCTGGCTCACTTTATGAACTATACTGGCTACATCATTAGCATGCTCTTTCTGCAAATGTTTCATAAATCCCTTAATATTTGAAAAACTTCGAGCGCAGTTAACTTGTCTGCATTGAAGTGCTTGAATTGTTTCATACGAATGTCGTAATTTCCAGTGTCCTTTCAAAATATTTTCAGTAATACAAGTCTTACCACAAAGCGGATAGAGATACATTTTAGTTGTCTGTTTGAAAAGTCAAAGAAAGTTAAATATCAACAATAAATACTGAATTGACATAAAAGCCGACACAAAAATATACACGATCTAAGTTTTTTAGTAGTCATAGAGTTCTTAGTCTATTCTTTTATTAGACCGAAAAACGGAGTTATCCTTGATTCATCATCTTCATAGTATGCAACAGCTCCAAGACGGTGGACTTTTTATCATCCTAAGCAGTTTCGAATTTGTAGAGTCCTCTTTGAATCAAGCACCAAATGCGATTGCTCTCAAAAGGATAACATGCATTGAAAACATGGAAAGACTTGAAACACGTGTCTATGGCCTCCAAAGCAGATGGAATTTTGTATATGATTTTATCGATGCAAACAAAGAAGTCCTGTACTTCTTGTAAGGTCGGCCCAACAACTATTATAAAGGGTTGCATAGGTAATCCCTTGTTTTTCATCATTTGTTCTCTTCTGGTTCGTTGAAGACTGAGATCTCCGGCAATCTATAATATTTCAGAGACAAAAATATATAGCTGTTTCGACTTGAAAATATTTTTTTTACATTCTCATCATAGAAGTTATAAGATTTGTATGAAATTCCCCCCCCCCCCCCGTTTTTGTCAAATGTCCACGTTTTGAGACCTTCTGAACTCGAAAAACAGGTTTTCACGAATGTGTTTGGCTGTGTCGGAAACTGAAGGTCAAGTTCGTAAGCCAGATATTTTCGATGAAAATTCAAAAAGTTAGAGCATTTTCAAAATTGTTGAGACTATTTTTATCAAGGTTTGAAAATTATATTTACGACTATTCGTATTTCTCAGAAATTTGAACAATTTATTCTTATTACTTTTTTCGATAAAAAAAATTATGAGAGTTATAGGATTTTCAAAATTCCAAAAAAGAAACGAAAATGAACATTTTAAGCCAAATAATGCACAATATGAAAAAAAGTCAAGAGGAGAAAAACGTTGCTTTTTGAAAGCCCTACAAGATTGTCATAACAACTTTGTGAATTTTCTTAAACAATCGAAAATTCAATTTTTTAGCCTAATAAAGCGAGATACGCAAAAAAGTTAAAATATCAAAATTGTTGCTTTTACGAAGACCCATAAGCTTCTTTTGAACATTTTTGGTAGAAGGAATAGTTTGTTTTTCAAGTATGGAAGATTATATTGGAATATTTTAATTTTAATCGAGCCAAACTTAGCGAGATAAGAAAAAGTCATGAGAGTAGAATTTGTGCTTTTTAAAAGACAAATAAAATTTCCGTTAAATATTTCTTTATAAGACCAATCGTCAATTATTAAGATAATTTTTTAAACATCTTCTCAACTATTTATTTGTATATATTATACTTCAGTAAATAAATTTTCTTTTTCATTTGAAATTAAAAACAAATTTAGTAATTTGTACATGAAGAACATAATATAACACCGAGCGGGAAGCACGAGATCCATATGTTTTGAAGCGCGACGACCGAACTGCACCCTAGACGTTTATTCTAACGTTTAAACTTTATTATTATATTATTCCAATTATACTAATAATTATTATCTTAATACCTTTACGTGTATCACGAGACTATTTTCTGCCTCTGCACACGATGGTTTCAATGCTTATTCCTTCCGTCTGTAGAGTCCTTGAAAAGTAACCTTCCTTTTGGGGGAAAGATATAAGGCAACTTTTTAAGTTGCAGGAGAGCTCTGCAATCTCCGTAAACCGAAATTGATAAGAAATATTTTATTAAACTATAAGGTCAAGATAAATTTAAATTTATAAACAGTATACTTTTTTATAAAACAAAATACCATCATTAGGTTCCTCTTCGTCGGTTATAATTTCGATATCCTTTTTTAGAGCATTACATACGTTCGAAAAAATGAGAACCAATTCTGAATTGGGTCTTCTTCCTTGCTTAGCTTCAAGCTGTCGAAATCCAAAAGAATCAATTCGTTTGCCTTAGGATGCTTCAGTACAACCCGCTCGTTGTACATGTCTTCAACTTTGGAAGAACTTTTTGTATCAGTTTCATGTAATCTACGACTTGCTGTCGCTCTCCAATGACTTAAAACCAATTCCCAAAGCTCAGTATTTTCTTTCAGCCATGTCATACTTGCTTCAACTTCATTGGGTGTATCCTCTACAACGAAAAATGTTAGTTTTAGATAATTTTTTACTAAAAAAAGAGAAAAATAATAATTGAGAGAAGGGATGCTTTGAGAAATGTATTAGAACCGAGGTGGAAGATATAGTTTGCAAGAAAAAAGAACGAATATTAATACAAACCGTTAATAGTTTCGTTGTATTCATTGTCGAACGATTTGGATCCCATGAGTTTTGTACATTGTTGTACTTTGTTCCTGTATCTGTCAGCAAATTTTCCTCGTACAGGAACTGACCTATTTAATCGAGAATCGCATTTTTTTAATAGGAGCAACGTAATATATGTTGATATCTTCGGTGGGAAATGCTTCTATGGTACTCGTTGCCAAAAACTTGAAGACATGCTTATTCAGGACTCTAGATGTAACAACTATATGAAGGTTACACGTTATAAATTCAACCTTAGTCTCTTTAAGTTATATTAGGGACCTTAAAATTTGAATATCAAAATAAAGTTTAAATTTAAAGGAGAAATTATGTCATTGAAGTAAATTGTGCGAGGAACCTTGGCACTCAAATTTCATTTAAAGAATGAAAAGTGGATAAAGACCATTTAATATCTACTAAATAGTGCATACATTAATTAAATCATGTTTTAAAATGAAATTTCGGTGAATAAAACTTTCAATTATGTTTTTGTTACACTATATTATTGAGGGAGTCGGAGAGACGCTGACAACCTATAAATTCATAGAAAATGTAAAAAACAATTCACTAATTAATTAAAGGCTTTGAATGTTTTTCGCTCTTTATTTCGATTCGTTTTTGAAAAAAAAAAAATCAAAAAGCAAAGCGAAAAAACATCTAAGGTCTTTAACTAATGACTTTTCTACGTTTTGCAGAATTTGGGGGCTATCCGCGTTTATCCAACGCACTGAACAATGCCAACTGACCCTTGAACCTTGTCCATAGCTTTTGTTGTACCCAAGTCAACAATTCGAGATCTGTGTTCTCTTGTGAGAGTCTTGT
>CAKNXH010064670.1:0-41624 GCA_932178445.1 Andricus quercusramuli | reverse complement strand
TCTATTAACAAACACTGAATATTATTAGATTGCAGCTTCCATCATTTTGTGAGTGGCCGCACTGGCAGCACCGCACAGCGAATAGTCTCACTAAAATGACGATATTTCTGGAACCAGAAGAGTGTCCATGATTTTTTTTATTTAAATGAAAGGCGATTTCATAAGAAATCTTTATATACTAACTTAACAGAAATTAAAAAGGGAGAATTTTAAGAAAAATTGATTCAAAAATTTCTTTAGACTTTTTTTAAGGCAAAATTTCACAATTTTTTATTTAAAATGTCATAGTTGGAAAATGTATAATTTCATCTCCAATACCTTCAAATTCCAACAAAATTCAATCATCGGTTAAGGAAATGTCGATAATTCAAAAAAATCCAACCCAAAATTTCAATATGGTGTAACTTCCAAAATTTTGAAAATTAAAAAAAATCCTTTCAGCGAAAAATGCCTCTTATATAACACTATAATTCCATCAAGTTTCATCAAAATCGAAAAACCACTTGCAGATTCTGATATTCATGACATGTATATACGTAATTCAGAATTGTTGTCTACTTCAAAATTAATGGACTGAAAACTACAGTACTTTTGTTCAGAAAAGCTAGATATTGAAGGTAAATTGACAGAAAAAATTGTTTCTTTTAAAAAATATTGAAACGTAATTGTTATTTCCTATTGTATTTTATGATAATTAAGTCATCATTTCGGTCTCGTCATACAACATGATATTTTTGTACACATATAGTTGAAATTTATTTTGCAAGTAAGTCAGCATGAAAACTTTAATTTAATTCTACTATTTAATCAGAGCTTTTACAAACCAGAGCAGCATCTCAAGAGAGAAATCCTAGGAAAGCCATTAGAAAAAAACGACACCGAGTAAATGATGAAGTTTAAGATATTGGGAAGATATTCTTTCCTGTCTTTCAGTTTGTTACAAATAATTTCAACTTTTTAGGAAGAATCCGATTTTGTTTACAATTTTGTGAAGAATTAAGAATTTTTATAACTTTAATCTTTGACGACTTTCAATATCCGATAATACACGAATATCATATTTTTTAATGCTATTCAGACAAATATAACCTCAAATGCAACTTACCTTTCATTGTTTTTAATCGGGTTTTAATTTGATCAGCACTTCTCACGTACCCCTGTGCACGCAAATCCTCCGAAAAAAGTTTCATTATTGTTATGTGACGATATTCTTTTCCATCCATTTTGTTAATTACTTGTCTTTCTTTAAATATTTGTAATAAACAAGCACTTTCTTCCGTCGACCAGTTGGAACCTCTTCCTCTATTGCAATTTGCTACTCATTTCGGGCGGTTTTTGAAGCTATTACAGAAAGAATTTTATTTTAATAAGAGAATTTTATACTTTTAATTAAAAATGTATAAAAAATAAACTGAAAAACAAATCCAAAACCATAACCTCAATATGTTTTCAAGGTGAGAATAATAATGATTCTCACAAAATGTGTGGGTATTTAGTACTTACCTCTCAGATAACTGAATTTTTAATTCAAGTATCCTTCCGATGTGGGCACGAATAATTCGTTTAATGAATTAATTTAACCACTGTGAATCCTGACAACAACAAGCGCAATCACGTGTTAAGCGGCAAGACAACCTTACCGACGATTCCGAATTGCCGAAAAGTTGGCAGCCCTGCTTTTACGCGTCCTTCGAGACTCAAGTTACCCTACGCTTCTTACGATTTACGCTTGTTACGCCCTCTCTAAGCGTACGATGTAAGTACATTCTTTACCTTCCGTCTCTTGGCTTAACGCGGCGCATACTGCGTATCCTGATGCCTCAGTTGTTATGGTGAAAGTGGCGTTCCTTTCAGTCATGGAGACGGAGTCTCGCTTCTGAGACTAGTTTCTCACTCACTGCGGGCGTATGTATCTAACAACATAGGAAACTATATTAGTGTTTTAATTAAATTATTAGTTATTGGTATTAATTATAGTAGTTTTTAGGTCACTTTTCTTGAAGTTAACATTTTATAGAAATTGTATTTCTTTTCTTAGGTTTACCTTAACGAATTTTCTCGATCCGTCACATAATTGCTTGGATAAATTACCCACTTATGCCTTTTCTTATCACGAGCATATAAAATAGAACTTTTGTTTTCTTATGTTTTACTAAAACATGTTCCTTAGACTCTGGACTTAGAGCTTCAATTAATTTGAGGTTCGGATAGTGGTTTTATTACTTGTTATGTAATTGTATAACAACAACAGTTTGATTTTAAAGATTCTGCAATGTGTGTGTAATCTTTATCCATCTTATGAAATTTATCATTGATGATAATTTGCAAGGGTAGAATTTTGGAATGGTTGGATTTTGAGGAAACAAGTCAGTTGATCCGTAAAACTTGAAGTTACAGATTTTCTTTTACTGCTATCCAGCGTGGTCTTCAGGTGAATCATTGAGGTTAAGATGGATTTTAATCTCCATGTTCTTCGTGTTGTAGGCGTTCCGTAACCGGTGAGATCTTGTAATGAAAGGATTAAATTTCATTTAAGGAGCAGTCATGATGAGATGGTGCTATCATCATATGAAATTAGATGTGTAGTGCCTGGACAATATTATTTGTTTTATTTATTTATTTTTTTATTTTTTTTACGTCCTCCCTCCTTAGAATCGTTTCTCGTCACCGATGAAAATATCCTTGTTTTGATGGACATCCAAACAAAGGTGTGACCTGTGTGGTGTCGACACCTCGTCCCTTGAATAGCTGAACGGGTGATCTCTTCTCTGTTTTTCTTGAGAACTTTGCAACTGATTGGGTATGAGGATTAGGAAAATAGAAAATTTCATAAATCATGCTCATGTGATTATTTTACATCCCAGAATCTAATTAACAGCATTTGTTATTGCTATCTAACTTCTGATATTTCGTTTAAATTGGAATTTGTTTTACTACCCTCATTTTTATATACGTGTGTACGAGTGTATAAAAACACTCCGAAAACGATTTGGCTGAATTGCAAATTTTTTCGTTGTTTCAAACCACAAAATGAGGTTATTATAAGGATAACCAAACATTTGGTTCAAATTGTGGGTTTGTGTGTTACTTATCAGCCCAGCGTGGACTGTGTCAGAGTACAGTGTTTAAAATGAGTAAGAGATGGTTGCTTCAATAATTGCATTATTGTAAAGAATATAAAAGAAAGTTAAGTTACATGAAATAGACTTACATATACCTTTCGATGCTTGAAAGGGCAAGAGAGTGAGTTGTTTTGTCGGTTGGATCTCCTTATTGTTTGTAAAACACCGACGGAGTTTTACCGGATGAGAATTTGAATTTACTTGAAAGTAATTTAATAGTGAACAGGTGTACGCACACTTTTTAGTAGTGGTAGTGCGATACAGGGTCCTATAAGCAGATACCCAATCCACACTTGAGTTCTTTTCGCGAACGTTTAACACTGCGGACTTTATTCGTAAAAGACTCACTTTACGACGACCGAAAGTCTCAGCCGAAGGGACGTAGTTCAAGACTCGAACACGAAAACTATTTTGAGTTGAACTCGAAAGTACGCGACTTATTCAGAGTGTATGACTGTCGAGAACGTAAGACGATTTACGATTTACGATTTTGAGAAATCTATATCAGGATTAACAACAAAAAATTTGATTACAAAATCTGAAATATTTTTTGTTTTCAAAATGATATAATTCACAGTCAAATGAAGATAAAAGTGTATATATATATATATATAGTAATTTTTAAAGCTCAAGAGTCACACTTTTAGGTGATATAGGTGACATAATGATCGGTTTTAAAAAGCATAATTATTTCATCATGCGAAAATTGCGAAAAATTGCAGAACGTATAAAAATATTACCTGACACAAAATCATACAGTATGTATATAATGGGGTGAAATTAAAAAAAAATCAAGGAAATACATTAAAAAACGGTTAATTTATTGGATTTTCCGACATACAATTGTTATTTTATTGTGCGCAATATTGGCACAGTGTTGTCGTATGTTCATGGCTCATGGCTCTATTACAACGCAGACATTTGTACCACGCTTTTTGATATGTTCGCAGCACTTCGAGTGCAAGAACGTGTCTCCATTTCCGTTTCTGAAAAATAAGAAAAATATTTCTCAAATGAAAATATTGGCGAAATCATATAATCATTTTTTCAAGAATATGAGAAAAATATTGATATTTTTTATTCAAATTTCTATAAAATAAGAAAAATATTTACTTTTAAATTTGAAAATTCAGTTGCAAAATCAAGAAAACACAACATTTCAATATAAGTTTACTCTTGCGTCACACAAAACTTCCTTTTATTTTATTATTGGACACAAAACAAAAATTTAAATAAAGAATTTACTTACGTTTTGTATTTATCTTCAGATCACTTTTTGTAACGTTGTTACCCCACGGGGGTCTAAAAGGCACAAATCGAACTTTCACACTGTCGCTTTCGGCGTAACCAACCGAACTGAGTCCGATCATGGGTTCAGCATGGACTAGGACCTCTAAATCCCCCCCCCCCCCGGGTCCTGGCGCGCTCCCTTAGCCTATACAGAAATGGCACCGCTTTAAAAAAACCTCTGGGTCATTTCGACCCCCGTGGGGTAACTGAGGGTTAAAGATAGGATTTACAATTTCTGACATGTCACGTACTTTCAATTTCTGACATGTCACGTTCTTTCAATTTCTGACATGGCACGTTCCTTTGCTGGAATCGGGTAAACAATGATATTGATACCTCGCGGTGAGTGCCGCCGATGACTAATGCATCCGCCTCGCTAAGAGTCTCGATGCGCGTTTCATCTCTTGCCCTCTCATGAACAGTTATTCTTTATACTACTTATCCTTATTTCTATGTACGTAGTCAGACACTTTTGGGTACTGCCCCGTCTGACTATGTACAGATTCCTCCACTGACTGGGCTATGCACTTATGAAATTACGATACATATATTTGTATTACTAAAGTTATTATCTAATTTACACACACTAGTGTATTCATACTTTCTGTTCTTGGATTTGAATTTATTTATTTATTTATTTAGGAAATCAACGGGCTTGCACCCTTTTATACAGTGAAAAAAAAGATAGAATTAAAGTAATATATAAAAAAAAAGAAAAGAAAAAATAGCTTAAGCTAAAATAGTATATCATCTCATTGACTGCATTATTGCCAGTTGTGTATGGCTAGTGTAATATAATATAATATACGCATACAAATTTTAACGTAGATGTAAAGAAAATATGAGTTGGTTGTGTAGCTAGCATAGATACTATTATGCCGCGCTATTTTCCATTAAGCTTAGAACACTCCGCAGAGCTTGTCGAAAGCTCAACTGAGAAATATCAAAAAAATCTGTTGAGTCAGAAAATAAATTAGCATTCCTACATAGTCTGGAGATTACAGCGCTACGACCATGGTTTGTTCGATGATCAGTCGTTTTGAACAATATCTTATTACGCAGTTCTTTAGCAGGCGCATGGAGAGAAATCTCAGCTAACAACGTCGGACAATCAATGCTACCGTTTAGGATATTATAGAAAAAACTGAGATCGGCGAACTCGAACCTAACACTAATCTTAGTAATGTTGAGTAGTGATCTAATCGCACTATAATCATGTTCGAATCTACTCATTGGCATTCCTAATTGGCTTGCTGCAAAACGCAGAAAACGATTCTGAACTCTTTCTAGCCTGATTTTACTTATCATATATTGCGGAGACCAAATAACTGACGCATACTCTAGATGTGGTCTGACCATAGAGAAGTACAAAACCTTTAGTGTGAGCACATTATGAAATTTAGAGGCATTTCTTGAAACAAACCCCAGAGATCTAATTGCCTTATTGACTGCGTGAGTGATCTGGTCTTCATAAGATAAGTTTTCTTGGAGGTGAATACCCAGGTCTATCACCCTTGAAACCCTCTGCAATCTACAACCAGCAATTGTGTAGTTATACTTGAAACTAGCTCTTCTTCTTGTGAGGGTTATTACCGAACATTTCTTAATATTGAAAGGCATCCCATTCTTACTGCACCAGGCTTGGAGACGGTCTAAATCGTCTTGCAAGTCAATGCAGTCCGAGTGGGATTGTATTTCTTCATAGAGTTTAAAGTCGTCTGCAAACAGTAGAAATAAGCATGCTTTGATCACTGTGTACACGTCGTTAATGTGTAGTAAAAACAACAGAGGGCCAAGGTGAGAGCCCTGAGGCACACCGGAAGTTGCATGAAACGCTTCCGAATAATATTCATTTACTCTTACTATTTGAAATCTATTACTGAGATAACTCGTAAACCAAGAGAGCATATTATTCGTAATGCCCAGTGCTCTGAGTTTTGCCACAAGAATGGTATGGTCAACTTTGTCGAATGCCTTTGAAAAGTCTGTATATACCGAATCTACTTGGATACCAGCGTCTACTTTTTCAATCAAAAAATTTGTGTACACAATAAGATTCGTGATCGTTGACCTCCCCCTCCTGAACCCGTGCTGCTCCTCGATAAGAGTATTCGATGAGGCTGACACTAAATTTTCATGAATAATACTTTCAAATACTTTGGCCATCTTGCTTAATATTGTAACTGGTCTGTAATTTTTTACATCATTAAGGTTACCGTCTTTATAAATTGGTACAATAATACCGTTCTTCCATAATGCTGGAAAATAACCTTGAGTAATCGATTTATTAAAAATAATATGCAGTGGTTCAATTATAGGGAGGAGGCACGCCTTCAGGAAGGAGGCAGGTATACCATCTGGGCCAGCACCTTTGCTAATATCTAGTCTAGAAAGCTTGAGTTTGATTTCCTCTTTGTTAATACATGTGTAAGGAAAATCAATGGACTCCTTGATCTCAAGTAACACAGGTTGCACATCAGAGTCTGTGGCGGCGGAATAGACTGACATAAAATGTTTCGCAAATAGATTAGCTATATCCTCATTAGAATCAGCTAGTTCATCACCCAGAAACATTTGATTTGGCATATCTTTATTCTTACTAATAGAATTGACGTAGGACCAAAATTTTTTTGGGTTTTCTATGATGGATCTTTCAGTATCTCTAATGTAATCACCATACTGTTGATCAGATAATTTATTACATGCAGATCTTATCGAGGAAAAACGCAAATAATCATCTAGTACGCGCGTGCGTTTATATGTGGCGTGCGCTGCTTTCTTGGTCATTACTAAGTCAATCAGGTTCCGATTGTACCACGAAGGGAAGCTAGAGGATTTAGGATTTTTGACAGGGAAAAATGAGTCGATCGCTATATGAAGGTGGTAGTATAGAAAGTCAACTGCTTCATCGATTGTTAGATTATTAAGCTGGTTAACCCAATCAATTTCCGCCAGATATGAGCAAATAGCGGGATTATTTGCATTTTTATAATTTCGACGAACATTGCTTATATTCCGTGAAGCCAACAGCGGTATATCGTTTTTTAATTTAATTCTAACAATGAGAGGAGGATGATAGTCATCTACGGGAAGAAGGGATTCAGCGGCCACCTCGACTGAAACTGAGCTATAGTTTGTTAGTGTTAAGTCGAGCAAGGAACCATGAGCGTTAATATTGTTATTAATTTGTAGAAGGCTTAAAAAGTCAAGAGTATCTGAAACTGTATTTGTAATGTCAACGTGCAGCTGTGTCGAACCAACCCTTGGGATACAGCTAGGTCCCAGATCAGGATTATTATTCCAACAAGCATAAGGCATGTTAAAATCACCGAAAACTGTGAATGTGGCATCTGGAAATAAGTTTGAAGTTTCTTCTAAAATTTTGCAAAAATCTGTATATTTACCAATACTAGCATTAGGTGGGATGCAAAAAGCTCCCAAAATGTAGATAATAGTGTTAAATTTAATTTTCACCACAATGTGCTCTACTGTATCGACATTTGTGGGAATACTGACATAGCTCAGTTTACACTGAGTGGCCACTAAAACGCCACCACCCCGTTTGCCATCGTTGGTTCTCACATTACGATCAAACCTAAAAATATCGAATCCGGCAAGGCCTAGCTCAGTAGATTTTATATTATTGTGCAACCAGGTTTCTGTTAAAACAAGAACATTACAAGACAGTTCAGGAACTGATCTACGTAAAGCATGGAGCTTAGTTCTAACGCCTCTGACATTCTGGTAATATACTGATAAAGATACATGATTATGCCTAGAGATCCTCTAGGGAGAGTTGAGACACGTTTCCCCCTCCAATGCTCGCCGCTGTACCGGAACTTGATATTTCACTGCGGCGCGAAAAGTTCGAAAAATTACGTGTAGCGCAATACGTGACAGCACGCGAGCGAGCCTAGGGAAATTTTCGTGTTCAAGCAAAAGGATCAAAAAATGAAAACTGCGTCATGTAGGCCCATTATTTATTATAACTAATTTCACTGAATTTATTTATATTGAAGCTATGATGTGTGAAGTGATATGCGAGTTTTGTGATTAATAAAGAAGTTAAAAAGAGGTTGTGTATAACCTACTTTCCGAAGAAAAATATTGAAAATATTTTCGTGAGATTTAAGTGTTTTGCAAAAATGGTAAATTGCTGTATTTTATACTGCAATAATTTATCTAAAAACGGGTTTTTCTAGAAACAAATTCCGCGAGATCCCAAATTTCGAGAATTGTGGATTCAGAATATCAATCAAGCAGATTGGAAAGCAAGTGACAAATCATGAAAGATGCAATTTCAGAGTTCACCAGTGAGTAAAAGAAAATTAATTAACACTGCTTTTGTAAAATTGAACAAATCTTCATCCTTTCCTACAATTTATTTTTACTTTCTTTGTATGTATAATCTTATCCAACCAAAGCTTTGCTTCCAACCTACAAAATGTATTTATTTATCAAATATCATTTATGGGAATTTGTATAATATATATGTCTGAAAGTGATATTTAATAACATTTCATTTATTTTAAATGTTTAATTCAACAATATTCTCTTTATTTTGTATTAAATCTGTTGTGGAATCAACACTCTATTTGAAAATCGCGCCATTTTTAGAAAAGCGGGTTCCGGTACAGCGGCACCAATCAGAATTTGAGTACCCCGCGTCTCAACTCTCCCTTGAGGATCTCTACTTATGCCGATTACCAATACAACTAAGAGAAGAATTAATTAATTTATCGTGTGAGTGCGCATACGTTACTCACTTTCGGTGTCACGATGGATTCTCCCACTACTCTCGATTGATCCCCCACTTTCCTCAGCACCGGGGTCCCTTGACGAAACACTAACTTTAGGTCTGTTTCCCCTTCCTTCTGACGTGCTGCAAGAGCAGATTTTAATTCGGCTATTTCCGCCAGCTGTTGTTTTGTTTTGTCGAGAGTGAGCCAGAGGTACTTCAAATTCGTTTCCTTTTTCGATGTTTTCTTTTCTGGAATGCATGAAGGAGTGCGTGAGCAGACTTCTCTGACTCGCAGACTAGCTTCACTGGTCGGGGTTTTAGTGACTGTTGCGAAAACACACCAAGTCTATATGCCTTCATGACATTCTTACGATTATCAAGGACAGCACCAGGAAGGAGTTCATTGAGGATAGATTTCGGATCAACGGAATAGGGAGGGTCATTAGTCTGCAAAGACGCATGCTCAGGAAGCCCGAAAAGAATAAGATTTCTTTTTCTTGCATTTCTTTGCTCCAGTTCCACCATGCATTTTTGAAATAATTCCTTATCATTAACCATGCTAGAATCAGTACACTTGTTTTGTAAATCTTTCACAATACCTTCCACAGATTCAATTCTAGCTGACAGCTGGCTGACAGTATTGTCAGTTGAGTCAATCCTCGCAATGGCATTGTTGATTTCGGTAGAAAGGTTGTCAAATTTGGCTGTAAGAATGCCCACGGATTGGGACACCTCATCGATTTGTGGTTTGAACCCGGCCAGAGCCTTATTTATAATTCGCTCAATATCCTGAACCGTAGCGGCTCCTGTGGGATCCGTCATCGCCGGAGATTTGCTACGAGGAGCACAGCACTTGGCAAACACACCCTTGTCCAATGTTCTTAATCTACCAGCACAAGATTGGTGATAAGGAGTATTGCACCTCAGGCAGAGCTTTGCATCTATCACTTTGCTTTTACACCCATAACAGAGTTCATCACCCTGACTCATAATGTAATGATAACACTTTGATATACGGAATTCCTCCTTAGAGGGTATGTCAATTCACAAATTCACCTCCTGTTTGCTAACACTGTAATATTTATGTCATGCTAGCGCAAATGCGATACCGTCAGAGTGTAATAAAATATTGTGGTCATTTATTCCAACCAGGTAAGTCACAAACTTGAAATAAACTAAAAACTTGTAAGGAGCACACGCGACGAGTCAATCTATATGGCAGCCATTATTATTGATTTAACTATTGGGAGTATAAATAAATCCGTATGGTAATAGAAATAAATTATGATCATCTTATAGCGGTCAAGTCTGCAATTACAATCTCAGTAATCGAGCATGGTTAAGTACTACAGTTACCATACCTAGGTTCGAACCCAAAGAAGATCAGTGGGTTGCGCCTAGCTAGGCGTTACATCGAATTTTGTAAAATTTCGTGATGTAACATCTGAAATTTTCAGTGTCTGATCGGGGAAGGGGTGGCGGATTTGCCTTGGTCACAAGCCCAGATGCAGCATACTTCATCTGCTACTCACCAGTCCCACCAGTCTCACTAGTCTCACCAGTCTCACTGGTCTTACTAGTCTCAACAGTCTCACCAGTCTCACCAGTCTCACCGGTCACAAGTCTCACTGGTTTCACCAGTCTCACCGGGCCCACCAGCCTCACTAGTCTCACCAGTCTCACCAGTCTCAATGGTCTTACCAGCCTCACCAGTCTCACTAGTCTCACCAGTCTCATTAGTCTCATCGGTCTCACTAGTCTCACCAGTATCACTAGTCTCACCGGTCTCACAAGTCTCACCGGTCTCACAGGTCTCACTGCTTTCACCAGCCTCACCAATCTCACCGGACTCACCAGTCTCACTAGTCTTACCAGTCTCACCAGTCTCACTAGTCTCACCAGTCTCACCAGTCTCACTAGTCTCACCAGTCTCACCAGTCTTACTAGTCTCACCGGTCTCACCAGTCTCACTAGTCTCACTAGTCTCACCGGTCTCACCAGCCACCATGCACCAGTCACCATTTCGTCGGAATCGAAGAGACCATTGCGACTAAGATTGATAAGGTAAGACATATTGAGATCACATGTAATTATTTTACATCCCAGAATCTAATTAACAGCATTTGTTATTGCTATCCAATTTTTGATATTTTGTTTAAATTGGAATTCGTTTTACTACTCTCATTTTTATATACGTGTGTACGAGTGTATAAAAACACTCCGAAAACGATTTAGCTGAATTGAAAAATTTTCCGTTGTTTCAATCAGAAAATGAGGTTATTATAAGGATAACCAAATATTTGGTTCAAACAAAATTTTCATGTATGTCCAAGAAAACAGTTTTCTTGGTCCAAAAATTCTTTTTCGGGGTGATGGTACTAAAATTTGATAATATAAAGGCTAAAGTGAATATTTCGGTTTTTAGAGATTGTGATCTCTCTTTCTCAATTAACCCGTGGTTTGCCTTGAGAAAATTCGAAAGGATCAGCTAGTATACTTGTCAGTACCAATTTGGGTTGAATTTTACTCGTTTTCGCGCTTGTCTTCAAAATTGCTATAATTAATTTTTGTTCCACACACAAAACAATTAGGACCAAGTCAATACGTTTAATTTTGAAAATAGAATTTGCTACTAGGCTTATTTGAAGTTTGTGTAAAATGGAATCTTCTGACTAGTTCTCCGTGCTCGTCGCTGCGTCTGTACGGCGAGCGGGATATTAGTTTAAATGGTCTGTATCTTTTGAAAAACCGGGTGAATTCTGTGAATAATATGGCTGAGGATATCCTGTAGTTTGCCAAGGGGCAACTGAAAGATAAGGGTTGATTGCATACGGATACTCGTGTGGAGAATTGTGATTATAGGGATAATTATTAAATTCTTGCGTGTCTGAATTTGTGTTTGGTTTTGAATAAGAAACGTCATAGGGTGTGTAATTGTTGAAAAACAAATGTGATGACTAGGATTATAATCATGTGAATCCAAATAACTGGGGTGAAAATATCTTGATTCGTGACAAGGGTTTGTACGATATTGAGAATTTAACTGCTGCCTTGCTTCGTACTCGAGTGCGACTTTTAAAGCTGCGTTTAAACTCAGAGGGTTACGTGCTTCTACTAAGCTTGATATATTATTCGGTTGACCGCGTTTGAAAGCTTCGAGGGCACAATCTGTTAACGGGGCTAGAAGTTGTTCAACATTCAGATATTTGTCTTCAAGAGCGGCTCGAGCTCCTGATCTTAGAAGAATAAGTCTATCGAAAAATTCATTAACATTTTCCTCTCGATTCATTCTAATTGTTGAAATCTCATGTAAATACAATGATTACGTTTTACGGGGTGCGAATCGCTGTTTCAGGTGTTTAATTAAAGCATTAAGGGTCGTAAAATTTCTTCCGTGAATGCTATTTCTGGCTGAACCCTTTAAACGAGCTAAAACCGCTTTAAGATAATGTGCTTCACAATGAGATGGCATTGATGATGCTCCGTTTATAATATCTTGAATGAAGTCTCTAATGGACATGTTTCTTCCGTCATAAGTAGGGATATTTATAACCCCTTGTTGTATGGCGAAGCACTCTGCCATGGATGTCATCATGGCTTCACGGAGTGTGCGATTAATATCTTCAGTAAATTGTGTTTGATTAGGATCGTCAGGAATTTTGTAAATTTGTGATGAACTTATTACACAATTTATTTTAAAACGGGTGATGTCAATGAGATGAGATAGCTCAATAACTGTGCATATATTCAATTCATGAAACAATCCTAGGACTTTATTATGTTTTAGGGTGTGCTGTTATAATTGCGTTCACTCAGATCTTCGTTACAATACCAGTGGATTGCCTGACTATGTTCGCGCGTTCAGTAGAGAAAGCGATACAGGTTAGACAGTTGCGCTAAGACAAGGGACGAATAGAAGAACTTGAATGAATTTGTTTTCGCGATTGCTCGAGAAATGTTTTTAATCGTAAACGTCTATCAATTCTTTCCAATACACGATTGACCTTGATAGATTACTTTAATCAAATACTGCAAATTCTATTACCAGCGAGTGCTTGGAAGTGCTACTGCAGTGTAAGTAAACGGTCTGATCGTAACGCATATCCATCAGTGGTGAGCGACCGTTCTCGTGGTTCAGTAGAAAAGGCAGTAAAGGTTAGACACTTACTGTTCGTTCAAGAACGAGGATAAAGATTTCGAATGTATAGATTCGATGTCCCTGGTTGCATCTAGCTCTGCAGCGACAAGTTGAGTTGTTATAGACTGGATAAATCAATTATGTGAATTATAATTTCAGGATTATATTTGATTGGTTACAACCTGATTTCAAAATAAAATTTGGAAATATGTTTTAGCTAGAACTTCTGTTTGAAACAATAAAGTTATAATTTTGACTTTTAGTTGTTAAAATTGACTGAATCTGCAATGAATGAATCTATTTTAGAATTTCCATTCACAGGTGAACAATCCGTAAAAGAGAGATTCTGGCAAGGGATTCAAACTTGTTTTGGAGTAAAAGGCAATTAAAGATGTAGAGAATTGTAATTTGCCTTTTTGAGAACTGTAATTTTTACACCACAGTTTCAAGTTGTCTTTAAAATTGCATTAATTTGCAATTTTAAAGTAATGAGTGTTAAAAGGGTTCAAAATCTAGAAGATTTCAATTTTTCGAAACAATTAATTTATACCCTTTTGTTACTGTTTTCACTTAGATCGAAATATGGTTGCGATTAATTTCGAAGAAACTTCGTATTTTTTAAAAATCGAAATGTAAATTTTGAGATTTCAAGAAGCTCTGTGTTTAAATTTTGATTAAAACACTGAATTTAAACGGAAGTGACAAATCCCACCGCTGTCACCAATTCAGCTGTCACGTCCCGAGCAATAGGCGAGGGTAGTATGGAAACTAGGAAAGAGAGACACCAGTGTGCTGATTATGTCAGGCTGGTTAGACCTGACCAATTATTTGATTGTGGGTTTGTGTGTCACTTATCAGCCCTACGCGGACTGTGTCAGAGTACAGTGTTTAAAATGAGTAAGAGATGGTTGCTTCAATAATTGCATTATTGTCAAGAATAAGAATGAAGTTAAAAGTTACATGAAATAGACTTACATATACCTTCCGATGCTTGAAAGGGCAAGAGAGTGAGTTGTTTTGTCGGTTGGATCTCCTTACTGTTTGTAAAACACCGACGGAGTTTTACCGGATGAGAATTTGAATTTACTTGAAAGTAATTTAATAGTGAAAAGGTGTACGAACACTTTTTAGTAGTGGTAGTGCGATACAGGGTCCTATAAGCAGATACCCAATCCACACTTGAGTTCTTTTCGCGAACGTTTATAGTACGGACTTTATTCGTAAAAGACTCACTTTACGACGACCGAAAGTCTCAGCCGAAGGGACTTAGTTCAAGACTCGAACACGAAAACTATTTTGAGTTGAACTCGAAAGTACGCGACTTATTCAGAGTGTATGACTGCCGAGAACGTAAGACGATTTACAGGGATGTCTCTGGGGTTTATATAGTTCCGCGTCCCTATGTTAAAGATAGGATTTACAATTTCTGACATGTCACGTACTTTCAATTTCTGACATGTCACGTTCTTTCAATTTCTGACATGGCACGTTCCTTTGCTGGAATCGGGTAAACAATGATATTGATACCTCGCGGTGAGTGCCGCTGATGACTAATGCATCCGCCTCGCTAAGAGTCTCAATGCGCGTTTCATCTCTTGCCCTCTCATGAACAGTTAGTTATTCTTTATACTACTTATCCTTATTTCTATGTACGTAGTCAGACACTTTTGGGTACTGCCTCGTCTGACTATGTACATATTCCTCCACTGACTGGACTATACACTTATGAAATTACGATACATAGATTTGTATTACTAAAGTTATTATCTAATTTACACACACGAGTGTATTCATACTCCATGTTTTTGGATTTGAATTTGTTCTTATTGTTGATTTAACTATTGGGAGTATAAATAAATCCATATGGTAATAGAAATAAATTATGATCATCTTATAGCGGTCAAGTCTGCAATTACAATCTCAGTAATCGAGCATGGTTAAGTTATCGGTATTCTCTGAGTTCTTATCCTTCCATGGTAATACTTTAAGTATCTTGTGGTCTCTTTCTTACTGACCGTACTACAGTTACCATACCTAGGTTCAAACCCAAAGAAGATCGGTAACGCTATGGCTTGTAGTTGATGGAATTAGCCTGACAAACGTAGCGTAAGGTGAGTTGCGCCTAGCTAGGCGTTACATCGAATTTTGTAAAATTTCGGGATGTAACATCTGAAATTTTCAGTGTCTGATCGGAGAAGGGGTGGAGGATTTGCCTTGCTCACAAGCCCAGATGCAACATACTTCATCTGCTACTCACGAGTCCCACCAGTCTCACTAGTCTCACCAGTCTCACCAGTCTCACTGGTCTTACTAGTCTCACCAGTCTCACCGGTCTCACCGGTCTTACCGGTCTCACCAGCCGCCGCGCACCAGTCACCATTTCGTCGAACTCGAAGAGACCATTGCGACTAAGATTGATAAGGTAAGACATATTGAGATAGGCTGGGTGAATCGCCGGATCGAAAGGAGGGGAACGCTTTTTCGATGCTTCCGATGCCACTGATATAGCCATACGAAGGAGGGATGTCAAGCAACTGACAAATATGGGCTTGTTGGCGGTGCGTCGATAAGAAGCACCTAACAACTGACTGCACAGCAACGCCAAAATGTTATGTGTGTGCGGAGAGAAATCCTGAGATGGACTTGAACCACAAAACGGAATCATCGAAGTGTGCGGTGTTTCTGGACGCTAGGGAGAAAAGCAACACTAGATGGCGTTGTTAATGCAACGTAATCTCCAGCGTAGCAGGCTCGCCCAAGGCTTATTCGGTCATCGTGCAAATTAGTCGAAGGTTGACTTGCTTACAATATGTGAGCGGTACACCAATCTGCAGGCAACTGGCTGGTATGCAATTCCTACCGGCACACAGTGGATCTTTTTTGAAATTCTGTCTCAAAATCGTAGAACTTTGGACCGGAATGACCTAGAGGGATATTTTTGTTTCTAAATTGAAGAAAAAACCTGTCTGAATATAGAAAAATTATAGAGAAACTCAAACAAAAAAATTGTGACCTTGAAAATCTGGGTTGAAGATGGAATTTTTGGCAAAAAAAATCGTTTATTGAATACCAAAAATGCTTAGATTTTATATTTTATGTGCTATACATGTTTTTATATAGATTTTTGCATGCTCAATCCGAATCTGACATGTAAATCGTTGTAAGATAAAATCCAAAATGGCGGAGCCAATATGGCAGACTCAAATTGTAAAACGAAACTGATTTGACTAAAATCTGCTACAAGGTAGTTTTTCAGGCCGCTAATTACAAATCCAAAGTCAAAATTTAGAAACTCAAAATCGCGGATCCAATATGGCGGAACAAAATTGTAAAAGGGAACCAATGTGACTAAAATTTTCTACAAGGGTTTTTCGGGTCGCTGATTTCAAATCCGGGGTCAAAATTAAAAAAATTCAAAATGTCCGATCCAATATCGCGGACCAAAATTGTAAAAGGAAACCGATGTGACTAAAATTTGCTACAAGGGGGTTCTTCGGGTTCCTGATTTCAAATCCGGGGTTAAAGTTGAAAAATTCAAAATGGTGGACCTAAATTGTGCAAAAAAAACAGATTTGACAGCTTTTTTGAATTCTGTAATTTTGACTTTGGATTTCAAATCAGCCACCTACAAACCCTCCGATAGGCTATTTTAAGTCGAATAAATTTTGTTCTATAATTTTGGTCCACCATATTGGATCCGCCGTTTTGAATTTTTCAATTTTGACCCCGGATTTGAAATCATCGAACCGAAAAAACCCCTTGTAGCCAATTTTAGTCAAATCGTTTTCTTTTACAATTTTTGTCCGCCATATTGGATCCTCAATTTTGAATTTTTCAATTTTGACCCTGGATTTAAAATCAGCGACCCGAAAAACCCCCGAGTAGTATTCTTTAGTCAAATCGGTTTTCTTTTACAATGTTGGTCCACCATATTGGATCCGCCATTCAGAATTTTTGAATTTTGACCTTGGATTTGCAATCAGCGACCTGAAAAACCACCTTGTAGCAAATTTTAGTCAAATCGGTTTCGTTTTACAATTTTAGTCTGCCATATTGGATCCGTCATTTTGGATTTTGTCTTACAACGATTTACATGTCAGATTCGGATTGGGCATGCCAAAAGCTATATACAAACATGTATAGCACATGAAATGTAGAATCTAAGCGTTTTTGGTATTCAATAAACGATTTTTTTTGCCAAAAATTCCATCTTCAACACAGATTTTCGGGGTCACAATTTTTTTTTTGACTTCCTCTATAATTTTTCTATATTCAGAAAGGTTTTTTCTTTAATTAAAAAAATATATATCCCTCTAGGTCATTCCGATCTAATGTTCTACGATTTTGAGACAGAATTTCAAAAAAGGTCCACTGTGCGGCACAGCAGCTATCTGGGTAAAAGACAATGTGGAATGTTCAGTGACTGATTGGGGAAGGGGAGAAGGATTTGCCTTGGTCAAAAGCTCAGATGCAACATACTTGACCTGCTACTCACCAGTCCCATCGGTCCCACCAATATCACCAGTCTCACCAGTTTCACCACTCTTGCCAGTCTCACTAGTTTTACCAGTCTCACTAGTCTTACCAGTCTGACGATTCTCACCTGTTTTACCAGCCTTACCCTTCTCACCGGTCTCACCAGTCTCACTAGTCTCACCAGTATCACTAGTCTCACTAGTCTCACCAGTCTAACCAGTCTCACTGGTCTCACCAGTCTCACCAGACTCACAGGTCTCACTGGTCTCACTAGCCTCACCGTTCTCACCGGTTTCACCCGTCTCACTAGTCTCACCAGTCTCACTAGTTTCACCAGTCTCACCAGTCTCACTAGTTTCACCAGTCTCACTAGTCTTACCAGTCTCACCAGTCTCACTAGTCTTACCAGTCTCACCAGTCTCACTAGTCTTACCAGTCTCACCAGTCTCACCTGTTCCACCAGCCTCACCGTTCTCACCGGTCTCACCAGTCTCACTAGTGTCACCAATCTCACCAGTCTCACCGGGCGCACCAGCCTCACTAGTCTCACCAGTCTCACTGGTCTCACTAGTCTCACTAGTCTCTTCGGTATCACAAGTCTCACCAGTCCCGCCAGTCTCACCAGTATCACCGGTCTCACCAGTCTCGCTAGTCTTACCGGTCTCTTCGGTCTCACAAATCCCACCAGTCCCGCCAGTCTCACCAGTATCACCAGTTTCGCCAGTCTCACCAGTCTCACCAGTCTCACTGGTCTCACAAGTCTCTCCAGTCCCACTGGTTTCACTGGTCTCATCAGTCTCACTGGCCTCACCAGTCTCACCGGTCTCACCAGTCTCACCGGTCTCACATGTCTCACCGGTTTCACCAGCCTCACCAGTCTCACTAGTCTCACTGGTCTCATCAGTCTCACTAGTCTCACCGGTCTCACCGGCTACCATGCATCAGTCACCATCTTGTCGAAATCTAAGAGACCATTGCGACTAAGATTGATGAGGTGAACCATATTGAGATAGGCTGCGTAAATCGTCGGATCAAAATAAGGGTAACGCTTCCTCGATGCTTCTGATGCCACTGATATAGCCATACCGCGGCAGGATATCAAGCAACTGACAGACTATGGGCTTGTTGGCGGTGAGGTGATAAGAAGCACCTAACAATTGACTGCACAGCGACTCCAAAATTTTACCTGTGTGCGGAGAAAAATCCTGAGAAGGACTTGAACCACAAAATGGAATCATCGAGGTGTGCGGTGTTTCTGGACGCCAGGGAGAGGAGAAACTCTAAGATGACGTTAGTAAAACAAGGTGATCTCCAGCGTAGCAGACTCGCTCAAGCCTGATTCAGTCATCATGCAAATTATTGGAAGGTTGACTCGCTTATAATATGTGAGCGGTACATCAATCTGCAGGCAACTTGCTGGTATACAATTCCTACTGGCACAGCAGCAATCTGGGTAAAAGACAGTGTGAAATGTTCAGTCTCTGATTGGGGAAGGGGTGGAGGATTTGCCTTGATCAAAAGCCTAGATGCAACATACTTCATTTGCTACTCACCAGTCCCACCGGTCTCGCCAGTCTTACCAGTCCCACCAGTCTCACCAGTCTCACCAGTCCCATCAGTCTCACCAGTCCCACCATCTCACCAGTGTCACCATTCCAACCAGTCTCACCAGTCCAACCAGTCTCACCAATATCACCGGTCTCACCATTCTCACCAGTCTCACTGGTCTCACCAGTCTCACTAGTCACACCATTCTCACTGGTCTGACCAGTCTCACCATCCTCACAGGTCTCACCAGTCTCACCGGTCTCACCAGTCTCACTAGTCTCGTCAGTCTCACTAGTCTCACCAATCCACAGTGGGCTGAGAGACCACCAAAAGTGGCCAAAAGTCAACTTGACAGTTATTAATGGAAGAATTATTTTTCATAATATAGATGAGTTGAAGAAACTTTTCACCAAATTTTATGATATTTTAACTAGTCCTCTTAATTTCAGAGCGTTAAGAATTGAAGAAATGTTTCTTTTTTTTGTTACTGTTTTTTGAAGGAAATCTTTGAAAACCTCGTTCATAATGTTACGAACCAAAATATTATGATTATTGCTGCTCATCAGAGTGTTCATAAATAATTATGTTATAGAAAAGAAATTCGTCAACGGCGATACCACGCTGAAAACACCAGTTCCCGTTAGATCACTGAAGTTAAGCAGTGTTGGGCGCGGTTAGTACTTGGATGGGTGACCGTTCGGGAATACTGCGTGTTGTTGACCCGTCGTGGGTGTGGTGGACCCACACTGATAGTATTTATCCACCTAGAAAACTACCCGAATCGGGTAGTGAGGCAATGAACTTTCGAGTTCGAAATGCTA
The DNA here is from genome assembly GCA_932178445.1 of Andricus quercusramuli. Classification (NCBI taxonomy): domain Eukaryota; kingdom Metazoa; phylum Arthropoda; class Insecta; order Hymenoptera; family Cynipidae; genus Andricus; species Andricus quercusramuli. The sequence continues at coordinate 21,488 of CAKNXH010064670.1, read as the reverse complement.
ATCAATTTTTCTTTTTTTATAGAAAAGAAATCCAAATTTTAGCTCGGTTTTTAATCCTCTCACTTTTCAATCATAACTTTAAGGAATTCACAGTTATGGAAAATTTTTGAATCAAAAGTTCCCCGAGGTTACTCCTGGTATCTAAAGTTCTATAGTGCTTTCAGGTTCATTATGATGTTCACTATCAGGTTATTTGCTTCCGTCTGCTACCATTGACATTTCACGAAGATGCTAGTGAATGAAGTTGAGCGTGCACAGTGGGCTGAGTGACCACCGAAAGTGGCCAAAAGTTTAATTTTTGTTCGTATCTATATGAAGCTAAATTCTTTAAATACCTATAATTTACATAATTTCTTGAATCCCCAAATTTGTCGAATATTCTGAATTTTGTGAATTCCCTGAGTACCTTGAATTACCTAAATACTATGAAATTCTTAAAATTCTCTGAACTACATAAAATCCTTGAATTTCTTGAATATTGTGAATTCTTTTATTGAGGGAATTCCCAGGATTACGAAATATTCAAACAATCAAAAAAAATGTGCATGAAAAAATCAAGACTTTGAATTTATGATTATTTTTTTAGTGAATAAACGAGTGAGAATACGATTACAATTATTGTAAATAGGTTTTATCAGAGAGAAGAATTTAATTTCCAAGTTCATTAAGTAATTGAAGTACAAAAGAAATATTCCAATGAAGCAGCCTTTCTGATTCTAGAAGTTCAAACTCGCATTACATTTTATAAGATTCCATGAGAAAATTGGCAAAAGTATACAACTACCTTTGTCGATTATTTCTTTGCCCAGGGTTTGCATCTTGAAACAAAAGCACGTTTTTGTCTTACTTATTGTACTGAAAACAATGCCTCGCATACCGACTTTAATCCCTGAAGTATGAACAGACGTAATTTAAGTTCAAGATTAAAGAATCTAATTAAATAATTCCAACACTTCTATATTTATAAAAAATTTGAAATAGTCAATGAATTCATTCAATTACATAGCATAGACCAAATAAGTTCCTTCACAGCTTCATTTCACATCGATTTTTATCGTAAGTTCTGCAGAGTTGCCCATTAATTGTGCAGAACATGGTATTATTTTGACCCGAATCGTTCACTTATCTTTAAGTGATGAGTTTTGATTAATCATTATTGTAATTATGAGCTTGTCCATGGCAATTATTCACCTTATAAACTAAGATTGATTGCATTCTCATTGCTCAAACTTGAAAATCTTGAATCAGATCGATATGCTCTATAAATCAACTTTTGAAGATTTCTCACTCTACATAATATCCACAATAGGCCAGTCAACAGGCTGAATTAAATTGAATCTAATATTTTTCAAATTTGTCAGTTACATGAAAAATACATCACTGATGATTCAATTTTATTTGCAACCTTGTTAGAGGTCAGGAACATGTACAATTTTAAGAGAAACACATTTTATTGAATAAGTGCTTGAAGCTTAATTTGATATTTCTGCAAATTGAAAAGTACATAGAATTCTATTACTTAATACAGAATATAAATTTGCAAGCAATTCAAAAATCGAGAACGTTTTCATTTATAGATAAATTCAAATGTTGTTAATAACTTTTATAAAAATTGTAATAAAGTTTTAAATTTTCATATTGATTGGAACTATGGTTTTAAACTGAAATCTTGACTCGCAACCTGATTGTTTATACGGGACTTGCAGTTATTCAAATTTTGTTACTTGTCTATCTTTTTGTTAACTGTGGTTTAGTGAAAAAAATAAGATTTTTGTAAAGTGGTTGTAATTAATTCATGAATCTGTAGATAATGATACATTTATAGTATGAAGTTTGCAAGCCGATAAGATGTCGGGAAGCTGGTGGAATTGAATTTTTTGAAAATTTTTAGTCACTTAATTATTTTTTTGTTCGTTGAAAAAGTATTAAAAAGTTGCAAGTTCCGATAAGTTCAAAAAACACTATTTTCTACAGTATTGCAACAGTGCAACCCATTGCAAGGTTTGGATCACTAGGATTTCTTTTTTTCATTGCGAAAAATACAATATTTCTGCAAATTTGAGTTAGCCATGATATTTGCATATCATTCGCATTTATAAATGAAAATTCTCTAACCCTCTTATAAGTTCCGAAGATTAAAAAAAAATGTTCATTCGTTGGTGGCTGTGATCAAGAAAAAGTTCTGAAATATTCGTCTCATATTATTATCACTGCTTCGGTTGCATTGTACGCTGTCTGGTGGTAACTCCTATATAAAATCACACATAATAATAGGGTTCATTAACAACTATCATTTTAAATATATGTAGAAGGGTATAATATTGCCGCCCGGCAGCGTGCTGACACTTTCAAAGTTGATAATGAAAACTTTCCTTCTTGTAACGCACGCACGAAATGTTCGCTTTTCGAGGCATTTATTGCGTGCGGGAAGTGACCAATTCCAAACTCGTGGTAGAAAGCAGTCATAAAAAGGTGTTGCGCTTGCGCATTTCGATTCAGATTTACTTTCCAGGACTGCCGGAATAATAACCTCCCTTCATTAGGATTTGAAGCTTGAGAGACTGATTGCCATCAATTACCGATAAATTACCGGAAATTTTAGACATTTTTGAATACCTGAAATTTCCGGAAATTTATCAATTTTCCACAAATTTCCGGAAATTTGGGAAATTTAGCGATTTTCCGGAAAATTTTGAAATTTTCGGATTTCCTCCAAAAAGCTTTGGATACCTTGAATTTCTAGAAATTTTTCAAAAATTACCATAAATTCAAAAAAAAATTATTTTTATTGTTTCTCAAATCGAAAATTTCCTGCAATTGTTACAAAAAATATCGTGTGCAACAGGTGATGAAAGTAGACAGTACTTGCCAGTATACTTGACAATACAGTACTTGCCATCGGCTCATGTTCGGGTCGTTTTCGACTTGTCTCGGCTTGTTTACAGCTCGCCTTTGGCTCGCTTCCAACTCGCCTACGACTCGCCTATAACTCCCCTTCGACTCACCTCTGGCTCGCACAGCAAACTTCACACTCGTGTGGAACTGCCTACTTTCCGCACTTGTAGCACAATATACTATTTTGTGCATGTTCGATCTACAATAAACGCGCTAGAAATTGTATTTTAGTATTAAGCTTAATAATGTATCTTTTCCATCACATTCAATTAAAAGAGACAGGTCGAGTACAGGAACTAGAGACTCTCGAGTCAAGAGGCTTTAGCGTTGGAAATCGGTATGAAATCAAATGCAACAAGCATAAGACTTTATGAAATCATTTGAAATCAGCGGAATCTGAATGGATCTTTTAAAAGAGATCCGATATTTCGAAATGAGTGAAAATCTACTAAATTCAGCAGAAATCCCTCAAAGTATTCCGAAATCGTGAGCGAATCAGTAGGAGTCAACGAAAGATTGTGGATAATCACGAGCAGTCAAGAGAGCAGTCAGTGTATTCAGTGCATTCAGCATTGTATAACTTGTAACTGTAAGTTTTCAAATATTTGCAAAAAACATGTTTATTTTGAATTGAGTTAAATTTACACTTTTGCAAAAAAAGTTGAATATTTCGAACCTAAGTCTTCTTTAGCTTGAACCAAATAGACACATTATTTTTGCTTTTATGTATATATGTATGCCATTAAGCCATTTTTCTTTCGGGGTAGGCGTGACACTACCCGATTCGGGTAGTGTTTCTAGGTGGATAGTTTCTTGTAGTAAATAACTACAAGTGTGGGCTCACCACATCCACGACACGCCAACAGCACGCAGCTATTAGTATTCCCGAACGGTCACCCATCCAAGTACTAACCGCGCCAAACACTGCTTAACTTCAGTGATCTAACGAGAACTGGGTTTTTCAGCGTGCATATGAGTCAATAAAAAAAACATGTTTCCAAAAATTGTAAATTAAGCCAAATTTTTTTGTAATTTATAATTTTTTATTATTGCTGACTAATAATAGCTGTACAGATGACAAATTTGCCATAATTTTTTAATCAATAGCAGGCTGGTCGTTTTATTCCAGGAGAAAAGTTCCCGGTCCTTTCCCAATGTTTTCCCGGTTCACAACAATACATTTTTGACGGTCACTAAAATTGAAACTCTCGAACTCTTGAAGCTAAAAATATTTTCATTTCAAGTTATAAAAACTGAACTCCAAAATAAAATTCTCTCGAAAACACTTAAGGAGGAACCCTTTTGAATTTTAAACTTTTAAAATTAACGCTAAACAATTATTTCATTCAAACGCTCAATAATGTACGCGTATAAAATGGAAGCTTCTAACATATTTCAAGTGAACAATTTTAAATTAAATGCCGTTAAACTGCAAAAATAAATCCTTTAAGCTTTTATAAGTTGTACAGTTCAAAGATTCAAAAAATTCGAATCCACGCTTTCATATCCAATTCTCTAAATTGAAGAATAAACAAACAAAATTATAAATTTACAGAATTATATAATTATCAGAAATTTTATACCAGAAACAATGGAAATTGAACGATTAAAATTTTTTTAACTGAACAAATTTTCATGTTAGAAAATAAATTAATTTTATTTTCAGTCGTGAAGAATTTATAATTTTTCACTTGTTATTTATACATAAAAACCTGTACTTTTCTCGAAATCTTTTGAAATACATATTCTCTAAAGATTATTTTTTCAAAATGAAAAATGACTTCAAATTTTTTGAGGTATCTTAAGAAAATTGTTGTATTATCTATAAACCTTTCCAAACCTACTGCAGTACGTAGGTAACGCAGTTTCTCTTCGGATTCATGTCCTAGATGATAACAAAATGAAGGGTTCCGGCTTCTGATAGTGTGCGTTTACCCGGGGATGGGGATAGGGGGTGAGCGCACAGAACGGCGGTATCTCTTACGAATTAATCAGTTAATTTACAACTTTCTACTAAAATTAAATGTGTTTTTCTCTATTTATTTTTAATTAAACATATTTTAACCAATCTTAGTGAAAAACTCTGTAAAAAACTCATATCATCCCTTTACAATAACCCTGAAGTAATAATTATTCCCAGAGCAGCACGTGTACAATGCGCATTTTGTGAAGATATGGACTCACGATTAAAATTTCAAAAACACAGCAGTGGAAAATGGGGAAGAAACAGATATTTCTTGAAATATTATATGAATAAATATTGCTAACTCCTTGTAGATGTTATAGGATCCTTGGTGCGCTGAATGAATGTGGTGAAATACAGTGAAATATGTACACAGTTTGGTTACGCAATGTACCTGAAGATCCGAACGTTCACATGAACAAAATGAAAACAAAATTAATTTTTTTTTTCTGCAATCAGCCTAGCGGAATTAGTTTAGGAAGTCATAAAAGTAACTATTATGAAGAAAAAATACAACGATAATTAATTTTCAGAGAGTGAAACCCCCTCAAATGTTAATGGTGATAGGGCCAACACAAAATGTACAGAATGGCCGCCCTTATACAGTTTTTTCGAATTGAAAATAGTGTTAAATTACCTTGTCATAAAACAAGTTTTTTCAGTGGGAAAAGTATCACCGGAAAAGATATTTAAAAGATGATTTTGTGATTTTGCAAAACGAAAGGCGGTTTTAAATATCTTTTCCGGTGATACTTTTCCCACTGAAAAAACTTGTTTCATGACAAGGTATTTCAACACTAGTTTTAATTCGAAAAACAGTGTGCAAAGGCGGACATTTTGACGATTTTGTGATTAAAAAAAACTAAGCGTGGTTTTAAATATCTTTTCCGGTGATACTTATCCCACTGAAGAAACATGTCTTATGACAAGTGTAATTTAACACTATATTTAATTCGAGTAAAAAGTGTTTAAAGGCGGTGATTCTCCATATTGTGTGTTGGCCCTATCTGCGTTAACATTTGAGGATGTTTTAACCTTAACAACATTTTACCGTTCGATTTTTTTGTACAATACTCACTTTTATGCCAATCAATATTCAGATAGGAAAAGGATTGTCCACAGTGCACAGGAAGTATGCTATTCCAAAAAAACTGAAACTAATTTATTTTTTTATCATCATTGGAGATGGTAATTATCGATCCGTTGAGAAATCCAATCACACATACTGTGAATAATGGAAATCTACAATATCAGTAAATGTTAAATCCTCTGATACAGAAAAATTATTTCGTCATCACACTCTGGATGGAGATATAAATTCAAATTTATTCAATTCAAAATTCAAAAAAAGGATCTCTCTCCTTTCACTACACTGGGATACGAACACCAGATCGGAAGTTAGATTCAGGTTAGAGGTTACACCAGGTTAGAGCACCTAACCGGAAATCAGTTGATCTGGTGTTCGTATCCCAGTGGAGTGAAAGGAGAGAGATCCTTTTTTTCTGAATAAATTTGAATTTAATACACATTAATTTATATCTCCATCTAGTCTGTGATGACGAAATAATTCTTCTGTATTAGAGGATTTAACATTTATCGATATTGTAGATTTCCATTATTCACAGTATGTTTGATTGGATTTCTCAACGGATCGATAATAACCATCTCCGAAGATAATACAGATTCCTATTTTAATATTGATTGGTAACACCTTGCTAAATGAGCGTATATCAGAAAAACAGAATCTATCCCTGATCTCTCTGTAGCTCAATTCTGCCGTACAAACTAAAAAGATACATAAGTCCAATCTCACTCGAACTGAGAAAATCGAGAAAAACTGTTTGCCCAAAGAACTCTAATATCGAATAATATTTTTAATAATCTATATACACTATTAGGGTAAAAATACTGTGCTCTTTCATATTTTGCAATAAAAAATTGATTTTTTAAACAATTTCTATTAGAAAATGGACTTGCGTATTTTTAATAGTCACGAAAAGTCGAAAATACAAGGCAAAAAGAACACAAAGTCACTTGCGGACAGTGCCTTTATCGCATAGATCGAGCGTGGCCTCGAAATCCAACAGAAAAACATACGTAAGGGACACAATGTAGGGTGGTGGGGGCTGGTCCTAGTGTCATATATAATATCGATCAGCTTATTCCAAATATCCTGATCTTCGCATGAAATAGTATTTGCGCTGTTTTATTGTTATTAATATAGTGCAAAAAAATTAATTTTTAGTAATAAAATAATTTTTTAAATGAAAATAAACTTGCTAAAATAAAATACAATAACAAATTAAGTAGAAAAACATATTATCCAATAGGAGTATTTTGTGGTGATTGTCCAAATTTGATCGTTGAATTCTTGATTTATTCTCAGGATTTCTGTAAATTGACTTGATTATTGAACGTTAAATGGGATTTTGAATTTGATTTTAGTCTGATTTAAAATTCTTGAATTTCAAAATATTATCCATCAAATGAATTCTAATTATTTTAATGAATTCGAATGGCGTAATGAATTTTGTCGAATCTGATGTACCTAAACTAAAATTGTGTTAACAATTTGTGTTTTAAAAAAAGGAAAAATCAGGTTCGTTTTTATGAAAAATTATCTTTTAATCAAATGCTCTAACTGAAAATTAACTAATTTGTTATGTCTACTTATGTCTACTGAATTGTCCATGGGAAAATTAAAGTTTTTTTGATGCTTTACAAAAAAGCTTCTTACATTGTTATATCTTACTTGTGAGAAACAATCTAAGCAAAAAAATACAGGATATATATTATGGTGTTCGAAAAAATTGCTATTTTGTCTAGTTTGACTGAATTACTAGATGAATTGATAATACCTAAATTATCACAAAAAATTAATTTTGCTTTAAGGCATCTGCATTTTTGTAGATAAAGTGTAATTATTGAACCCAAATAAATATTTAAAAGTCATCCGTTTTACGTAACTTCAATTTTGCAGAAGGGGACAAAAAAGGATATAAATTATTGCAGTAAACCATTTAATTAAGGTTCTGGTGAATCAAAATCACATTGTTGATTATTTTAATAGAAAGTATGAATAACGAAGTATATTATTAAATATCTGTCGTACAAGTATGTACGTTTTAATAATCGACGCATCTCAGATTTAAATTATTTTTTAATAGTAAATAATTGCAAAAGGATTAGTCGCACTAATTCTCATATAAATCTCGCTTCTTGTTAATGTGAATATTATGCATTTGCGGCTACTTAACATTTAGAAAATGTAGTAATTTAAAACTTATACATATCTTGAGATATTTTATCATATAAGAAATTTATTAAAATTCATTACAAATTTATTATAACTTGAAATATTTTGAGAGAGAGTCTGAGACGTATGCAATTCGACACTAATCGAAATTGTACAATAGGGTGGTCCAAAAATGCATTGCAAAATTTTTTTTCACCCTAGAGAGCAAGTAATAAATTATGGTAAAAACTTCATGTTATTATTTATACAATTAATTCTTGTTTTTTTCTTCAAATTTCCTTCAAATTGAGTATGGATGGTTTATATCTTCTTTGGCGCATTATTAAATAAATCATCAAAGTCATAATAAAATTTGAATTATAAAAGTGCATTTATCATTGCTTTCTTCATATTTCTTCATGATTAGACTGCATATGAAATGGATTTAGATTATATTTCATTATAGCATTTTAAAGTCTTATTAATATCAATCTGACATGCTGGAAGACAGAAAAAATATATATTAAAATATATTTACGAAGATAATTCCATGTTTAATATTTTATATTATTGATCCACATTTTTTAATAAAAAATTGCTTTAATAAAAATTTTTTAAACAATAAAACGACGTTTTTAACAGAATTTACTACTCCTCGAAATCATTCAATATTAGTTTTGTTTAAACAAATTATATTTGTTCAAACAATTGAAAAATGGTTAATATATTCTTTTTATACACTATAAAGTCAGAAAATTAATTATATTTATATTATTTTTTTAAAGTTATCGATAAAAAACTGCTTAAGCAAATCAAAGTTGTTTAAACAAATAGAAATTTATCAAATATTGAAAGATATGTATCAAAATTATATAATTATTTAACAAAAAGTAGCATAGGATACCAATTTGAGAAAAAACTGGAAATCTCTGGGTCAATTTTTAGAAATGTTGAGAATAAACATAAGTCATTGTTTAAATAATTACATAATGTTTTTAAAAAAAATCACTACTCCAAACAATGACAAACTATTACATTTCAATCAGAAAATACGATTATTTTTTACATTCTTTGGGAATAAATAATTGTTTAAATAAGTTACATTTGTTTAAGCCATTAAAAATTGTTCAAAAACTCACGGAAAATATTCAAATTGTCCATCAGTAATTATTTGTATGAAAAAGACGATGGAAATGGCTAAAAAGTAACAATAATACGTAAAAATGTAGTTTTTTTATTTTTGCGTAATATTTGGGGCGCTGCGGGGGGGGAGGGGGGGGGGGTTAAGGGTGGGTTGAAAAAAAAGTTATTAGTATGCTTTTATTTCATAGGTACTCCTCTTCAATCCCTGAAAAGTTTGGCACGTTTCGATCAAACCCTGAAGTATGAGTTCAATTTTTCTAAAATCCAAAATCTCCCCATGTTAATTAAATGGGATTTTGAAGTGTCCGGTGGCACGTGTTAATATTCGAATTTCGAGAAAAAAATTAGGGATTTTTTTTCTCCGGAAATGGAAACTTTTGCGGGGATACTTGCCCTGTAGCTCGAAAATCGTTTCTTGGACCACCCTATTGTACAATCATAAAATTGTACATATATTTATTCCAAATACATATTTTTACCGTAGAAGAAAAATAAATTTCACGCGAACAATGTATACATTCAATCTATATTAGTATAATATATTATATATTATATTATCACGCGCTCTTGCTGGCTGTCGCTCGTCCCGCAACTCCAAAGTCCGAACATTTCCGAAGAGTACCGAAAATAGCCGGGACTTATTTCCCTTGGATTTCGGATCAGTGCTCGAGCTATTTTACAAAGCAAAAACATACGCAAGGGCAAGTGATTCTTTTCGTTTGTAAATACGCTCCGCACTCGGTCACTTTTACAAGGCAAAAAAGACACAAAGCACTTTAGGTTCTTTTTCATTTGTATGATGATGACGTATTAGATGCCGTGTATAAATTTTGGGACACGCAAAGTGCTTTGTGTATCTTTTTCTGTTGTATTTTTCAAATTTTTCGACTTTCCTCAGTTTTAAACAATCGTTTTTTGCAATAAATATTAATAATTAATAACTTGTATTACGCTAATTAGATGCAGCTTGCTCTTACGAATCCAGTGATACCAAAAACTCATTTTTCATAAAAATGTCACTTATGTATCTTTTTAGTTTGCACGGCAGAATTGTTTCGAGCACCTGACCGGAAATCAGTTGATCTGGTGTTCGTATCCCAGTGGAGTGAAAGGAGAGAGATCCTTTTTTACTGAATAAATTTGAATTAAACACTTTTATGCCTTCCTGAGCTAATTCGGTTAGGCAAAATAGAGGAAATAATTTTTATTTTATTTTCCATTTCGTTCATTTGAACATTCGGAAGTTTCGGAACTTCAGGCACATGGTTACGCAAGATTGTTGGGGGTCGTCAAAGAAAGTTTGATGAGGTCCCTAACAAGGATCCTTTTTCAATTCAAATCAATATCAGGGGCCATCTTTGGGGCTCCAATAGGGCTATTTTCCAAATAAATGCCGTTCTTGTTGAGGACATTCAGAAAATAATTCCGTAATAGCGTGACTTATTTTCAATAATTTCGAAAAACATTATAATTATAGGAGGTAGATTGTCAGAAATAACACTTCACTCAAAATCATACAAAAAGTATAATACGTTTACTTTGTTTTTAGTATAATGATTTTCCTAAAAATGAAATGTCCTCTAGAATTTTCAAACGAATTAGACGTACTTTTTTCTTCCAGCTTTAAACAGTTGCACCATGCAAACAAAACAATTACGCAATTATGGCGATAAGTTAATACGATGATATATAAATTAACCTCACAGATGATTATAAGAACATTGTAAGGAGCTTAATATTTTTAATCTTATTTAAAATTTAGGGTAACTTGTAAATTCGCACTATTTATGTAAGAGCTTCTCACGAAATTAAAGAAATTACTTCAATCCTGTACTTATTTTATTGAGAATTTATACAGCTTAACTCAAAGAAGATAAAAAAAAAAGAAATTTCAACATCGAGTTTATGAAATTAGCAGATCACAAGTGAATGTCGAAAATTATGTTGCCGAAATATGTACACTAATTTATTTCTTTTGAATTATAAATTTTGCACATGTTCACTTTCTTCAGTTTGCGAAGAGAGCTTCTGCCTGTACATAAGCGTTAGATTCCGATTATATTTGAGAAAAATTGATCTAATTTTGAAGATTATACTTAGTTTTCCCTACGTGAGAGTTCTGAATATTAAGATTTCAATTTTTTCAAAACATTTTTCTCTTAAAATATCACTGATTATCGGGTTAGCGTATTCAGATTTCGAAACTTCGTGCAAAATGAATCATCCTACCTGAGTTTATCTTTGACTACTTATCTAATTTGCGGTTTCAATTTGAATTTATATATGTAAATACGTGTATTTATGTTTATTTGCGTACTAATTAAAGATATTTCCAATTGTACATTTTATATATGGGACCGAACACTGTTTCAAATCAGGCAGATTCTATCTTCTATATTTTCAAAAAACGAGAAAGTATTTGTTTAAGGTCATTTCTAATATTTTATTTTATGTTAATTTAATTGTTTTAAGCCGCTCTGGGAATAATTAATACGTCAGGGTTGCTGTAAAGGGATGATATGAGATTTTTACGAAGTTTTTCAATAAGATTGCTTAAAATATGTTTAATTAAACATGAATGAAGAAAAATACATTTGATTTTAGTAGAAAATTGCAAATTAACTGATTATTTCGTAAGAGATATCGCCGTTTCGTTCGCTCATCCCCTACCCCTACTCCCGAGCAAACGCACACTATTAGAAGCTGACATCCTGCATTTTTTCATTATCTGGGACTACCTGAACATGAATCCGAAAAGAAACTGCGTGACACTGTCTATGCATGCTCAATGTTATCTACGTCCTCGTCTAACACTTGACACGCTTCAAAATTTTCAAAACTCTACATATCGCTTTAACTTTTTTGAAATAAGCTCAAATTTCAAATTATTTTTGAAATTCTTAAATAACTTTTGAATGTTTATAGAAATTATTCAAAATTTTTCCAAAATTAGCTAAAAATCCATCAAAGTGAAAGAAATTGCCTTCAAATCTTTCAGATTCGTTTTTGACAAAGGAAATCCTTTGAAATATTTTAAAATATTTTCTTGAAATTAATTATTTTTAATTTTCTTAGAAGTTTCAATGATTTGTTGTAATCGTTTTTAAGCCTTTTCCTACATAACACGCAATATTGCAGAAATATTGCTGGAATATTGAATTGAAACATTGGCAACATTCCAAACGAATATTGCAGCAGAGTTCGAGAAACATGAGAATGTCCGACCAAGGTAATATTTGTCTGGAATATGTTAGCAAAATTCGAAAAGAATATTGAATTGGGATTGCCGTATATGTCTGCAAAGTGTCCGGGAAATATTGTCTCTAAATTTGTAGTAATATTTTTATGCAACGTCGCCGAAACATCCTTTCGAAAATTTCGTATACATTTCAGCAAAAAATTGGCTACGCTACCCTTAAAAGTTTCAATAAAACTTTACTCATATTTTTATAACGAATAACAACGAAACTATAGAATGCAGTGTTGAAAAATCGGTGTTGTTGGACAACTAAAGAGTCAGAATGCAATTGATATAACTTCCCTGGAGTCTAATCAACTCCATTCTGACCCTATATCTAATCAACAATTCCACCTTTTTTAACAGCGTGGAGAAATCAAGTACTTGTCATTCAATTAGAATAATATTTTGCGTAAATTCCATTTATTACTAGTATAAAGAAATACACATGTTCGACTAGGGAAGCGATTCCCGAACTGATTTAATGTTTAATAAATTAGTAATTAATGCAAATATTGATGTAAACATAATAATACAATTTTTAATCTAAACTAATCTTCCTGGCAATCGCCTTCTTCATCATCTGCATCTAGAACTTCCTCTTCAATTTTACTTTTTCCCAGAATGAGCTCATCTTCCATTTTTTTCCTGCCGGTCTTTCCTTCTCTTATCCCTACTAAAAAATACCGTCAACTGCTTCAGATACATCAGAAGGAGATTGAAAACTTTTACTAGTTTATCAGTTTTTATCAGATTTTCAAATTTTCAAAGTTACCCGTGAAGTTGAAAGAAAAGAATTATTTTATCTCATATAGATTAAGAGATACATCCTTGGGCATTTATGTATTTTGGAAATATTTGTGAAAATGAAATTTAGTTTCAGATCTTCTGAAACAGCATATTTTTGCTTTGCACTGTAGACAACCACAGTCACAATATTAGTTAAAGCAGACTTGATAAAAAGGAAATCTGAGAAAAATGTCATATCTCTCACATGTCTGTAGTGCTATAACTTCAGACGTATGAGAGAAAGAACATTGTATTTTCTTCAGATTTCCTCCTTATTCAGTCTTATTTAACTAATATTCTGAATATTCTTGTCCACAGTGCACAGGAAGTATGCTATTCCATAAAAACTGAAACTGAGAAAAACTAAAGTTTGTCACACAGTTTCCACAATTTTAACGTATCTCGGATGCCCAGCGATGTTTAACGTTTGGATACTTGTTTTCTACAGCAAATTACAGAGCCAAATTCATAAAAGCACGGCTTCAGAGTTATTTTTACGAAAACTTACATAATAACCTGAACATGAAGAATGAAAATTAAGTCAATTCAACAATCCCTCCAGCTATTTTTTCCTTTTGTTCTGAAAACGATCATAAGGCATTACTGAAATGATTTCAGAAGAAATAAGAGGGGTGCAAGTCCCTTTGGGTTGAACACAATCCAGGCCCGCCGTGAAAGATGGGGCAGATTTCAGGTGCACAACCAAGATTTAGTATAATTTCCAGAGCTTCTATCGCTGTTAAAATAGCCGGAGTTGTTGCACAACTATAGGGTGAGAATGGAGTTGACTCAACTTCAGTAGAGTTAAATCGACTTCATGCATTGTTGTCCAATAACTCCGCATTTATAACGAACGATAAAATTTATTTCAGATTGATGAGATCCATGAAAATAATTCACTCACTTCGTCCTGATTAACCTGTTGTTGACTTGAGAAAACCATCTTGATCCTAAAATCTTCATTTCATGATCCGTGGCATTTGGTTGTGATACCCAAACACTGTCTGTGATCAAAAATTACGTTTTTAATATGATTTTGTACGTACTGATTAGCATACGTTTAATGAATTTCATGTTAGAATTTCTTACTTGTAATTAAGGTTGTGAAATTGGTATCTTCAAGAGAAGATTTCGGCTTCTTCCTTCCTGACCAGCTATGAAAAAGAGCTACGTTGTCCGAGAAAAGCCTGTAGCAGATATTGCGGCCAGAATATTGTTCAAGCTATCCACACCAATAGCTCCCAATGCCTGTGTCTGTGAATTTAAAATTAAATATATTCTTATGACTGCAAGCTCACATCAGGAAATATATAACAAATTTTCTCTAATCAATCATTTAGTAATTTTAACTAGTTTGATCAATTTACCATTCTATTTTTGAATTCCTTGCTTCTCAGACTTTCACTGCTTGCCAATAGGTCCGCCTGCGTCTTTATTGGCAGTTCTGGATACTCGTCAGAATCCACAAATGAAAGACTGCTTGTACGAGTATTTACTACAGCGTTAGTTTGTGATTGCAATTTCAAGTCTCTGAGGTGTATTATGATTTCGTCCATCTTCTGAAGGGATAATTCTTCATAAGTGAGACCTATAGTAGGAAAATTGTCCTTATTAATTAATTGAATATATTAATTACAAGTTATCTATATAAGTGTTAATTTAATACTGTATGGAAACTATTGCGTCTCATATTACGCCGCACGGAAAAAAAAAGTTCATTAAACTTTCTTGAAGTATTACAAGAGTCGGGGATGAGAGCGAACCTTGAACAAATCTTCTATATTCTGTATAACTTTCAGGATTTAATATAGAACTAACCTAGAATAACTCTACAAGAATTCTGTAAACTTTATATTCAACTCCGATTAGAAAAAGTTTAATAAAATATATAGAGAAATTCATGAAAGAATGCTGAAAACTTTCGTAGAAATCACAATTGAGGTATTGAAAGTTTGTAATCACATAATTATAAGGTGTAAATACCTCAATTCAGTCAAATGTATAGAAAAATTCTTCAAAAAATGTTGAAAAATCTCATAGAAATTCGATTCGAAGTATATTGAGTGTTTGTGAACTACTTCAATCTAAGATCTATAGACTTCAGTTCTTTAAAATGTAGCTGCGCAGTCGCTACTGTGCGCAGGCAGCGACTTTTCCGCATCCCTCCCACGTGAAAATAAAGAATTCAAGTCTTAGAGAACATTAGCACGCGTTGAAAATTAAAATATTAAGTTTGCCAATAACCGACACATCTCTAAATGGTAAATCCACTACCCGGGTGCACCGGAACGTGCACCAGGTCGTTCAAGACGTCATCTACGAGAACTTTTTTAGAATCTAAATTGTATCAATAGCCAAAATAACTACCAATGGTGAGTCGACGATCAGGATGCACCGGAACGTGCACCAGGTTGTTTGGCGCGTATTCTACGAGAACTGATTTAAAATTCAAATTGTGTCAACATCCAAAATAATTAAGTATTGAGTCGACGATCCGGGTGCACCGAGTCGCGCACCAGGTAGTTTAGCACGTATTCTACGAGAACTTTTTAGAAATTTGAATTGTTTCAACCACTAAATTAACTACCGTCGACTCACCATTGGTAGTTATTTTGGTAGATAAACCTCAAGATTTCTAAAGAAATCATCATGTCAAGCTTCCTTCGATCGTTTTTTTATATTAAGAAAATATGAGAGAAAACAAAGTTTTCATATTTTTGTTTCGGTCTTACGATCCATTTAGAAAAAATTGAAAAACTAAATCGAGTCAAAATTCCTTTTTATTGATGTTTTGGCCCCATCTGTGGACCTTCATCTATACAAACATCTTAAAGAATAATCGGAGTCAATCATAAATATACGTCGAAGCGAATGACAACATTTTAAAATTTTGTGAAGTCAGATATCATTCTGAAGTTTTAAAAATCATTATGAAGTTTGTGAAAAAAGTATTGGGAAACTATAAAGTCCAAGGAACTTTCCCAATATGTTAAAAAAGGTTCATATTTTGTAATTAAAATGCTGTGAAACGGCTAACAAACTTATGTTTTTTTACAAATTTCATAGTGATTTTTAAAACTTCAGAATGATCTGACTTTACAAAATTTTAAAATGTTGTCATTCGCTTCGACGTATATTTATGATTGAGTTCAATTATTCTCTAAGATGTTTCTTTCTGATGAAGGCCCACAGATCAGGCCGAAACGTCAATAAAAAGGAATTTTGACTCGATTACTTTTTTAAATTTTTTCTAAGTGTATCGTAAGACCGAAATAAAAATACAAAAACTTTGTTTTCTCTCATATTTTCTTAATGGTAGTTAGTTTAGCTATTGACACAATTTAGATTCTATAAAAGTTCTCGTAGATGACGTCTTGAACGACCTGGTGCACGTTCTGGTGCACCCGGGTAGTGGACTTGCCATTTAGAGATGTGTCGGTTATTGGAAAACTTAAGATTTTAATTTCCAACGTTAAAAATTGAAATAGGTTCAACTTTATCCATGTCATATCTTATTTAATCGATTCAAAAAATATAGAATTGGGAATTCAACTTTTAAAATTATTTGCAACGCAAGCCTTTAATTTCATATAACTTATATAAACTTATTCTATATAGCTATATAACATCTTATTAATCTTGAACCTACTAGAATTTATAACCAAAAAAGAATTTGCGATTAAAAATCCCGAAATTTGTAATTACCTAAATTTTAAGCTAAATTTTCGAAATATGATATTCTTGAAATTACTGACATTATAAATATAAAACTCCAGAAATTTCAAATTTCCGAAGTCATTAACCTAGAATTTTCAAATCACAAAAATTTGTCAAACAGCCCTTCACAGCTGTAGCTTATATTTTAGAATTTTTTTTATACTACAAGTTAAGTTGGCTGCGAGTTTTTCTCAGGAGCTTTTAATGCGTAGGTAGGGGGTTCGAGCCCACAGCGAATAATAATTTTAATAGCGTGCGATTATTTGTGTAGTGATTGTGTAACAGTAAATAATTATGTACTTAAATATGTGAACAAATATTAAAGCATAATGATAATAATAATGACAATAGAAAAGATTTTTTTTAGGCTAAAAATCGGCCATGATTTTATAGAACTGTTCTCTATAGTTTCGAGACTTCTCCGATGTAGACTGTATATTAGCTGGACTTTTAGATTTTCTAGAACTATTCTACGTTTTTCGCATTTTAGAGAACTCTTTGTAGAATAGTTCGATGCAATGTAAAACCAAGAAGATTTTAACTTTTAATAAACTACCCGTCGTATCCTCTACTATAGGACTAGTTCTATAAAATTTAATGAAATTTTTTTTCCGTGCGTATTCATTTTAAATCATGCAGGCAGTGTTTAAGTCACAGACCCATTTGTCACTCAAATATGTTGTTTTCCAAAAATAATAAGATGACACGTATCCTCCCGATTTGCCGAAAATTTTGTAGTGATAAAGTTGCAATTATTTTAATTTCAAAATAAAATGAAAACGCGAATTATCAAAAAATGGTCAAAACTGATGTTAAAAGTGTGATATTTTTAAATCAAATATATTTATCTACCCTTTTCTGGCTGATTCTCATAGAATTTCTATTCTTCTTTCGAAATACATTGAAAACATTTAAAATTGACGAAAGGGTGGTTGTTTCTCTGAAAATATTCAAGGTAAATTTACTCAAAAATACCAGCGTTTTTTTTCTTGATTTTTTTTCGAGATTCTTACTAATGTAAAAAGTATATTTCATGATAGTCTGCCTTTTTCTGCGCTTTGCAGAGAAGAATGCATTTTTTTCTAAAAAACGAAAATTCATGTTTCTTGCCAAAACGATACAAAATGCGAAAAAAGTCAAAGAAATAAAATTGCTTCTCTAAAAAAGTTGAAGAAAAATGTTATGCATATTTTCGCAAAAATCTCGAAAATAATGCGAGAAAAGAAAAAGTGCCTAGAGATATTTTTCTACGACTTTCGTAGGGAAACAATTTGAGTTCTTTGACTTGTTTCTTATCTTGTATCGTTTCAGCAAGGAACGTCAATTTTCGTTTTTCAGGAAAAAAAATCGCTCTTTTCTCCAAGGAGTGGGCGCAGGGAAAGGCTATTATTGAATATATACTCTATACACTAAGAAGAGTCTAGGCAAAAATCAAGAAAAAAAAGAGGTGGGGTTTTTGAGTAAATTTACTTTGAATATTTTCAATGTAGCCACCGCCATTTCGTTAATTTTCAACTTTTTTGAAATTTTCCAATGTATTTCGAAGGAAGACGGAAAATTCTATCATAATCACAGAAGAAAAAAATAGATACAGATATAGAATTAAACAATACTCATTAATCATACTCGTAACAAAAGTTTTTACCATTTTTTCTATACTTAATGTTTTCGTTTTGTAAAATTCAAATACTCATAACTTTTGGAATGGAAAAATTTTCGGCGAACCGATAAGATAAATATCGTCTTATTATTTTTCTTAAACAGTATATTTTACTGGCAAATCATTATGTGATTCGGCAATATGTTTAGTTCTAAAATTGAAACTCCAAATGTCATCGTTTACAATAAATTACCAGACTTTCTGTCCTGATACGCAAGACTCGATAGACAGTTTTCTAAACTCCTTTGTTTCTTTTACTTTTCAGGTTGTTCGGGTCTGGATTTTTTTTCTTGAAAAACAGGATTTTTTTACTTTTTAATGCAGGACTGTATCATGCGAGAGATCGCGAGAAGATGTTCGTTCCAAAGGAACTTGCTTTTCTGCAAATATAATAGCAAAAAAATGTCATGTCATTAGATATTTACCCGAAAAGTATCCAATTTAACAAAATTTTGTGTGCACTCAAATAACAAAAATTACGATTTTCAAAAATGTAACTTCTCTTATTATAATTAAAAAGCGTAGATACCGAAAATTTCAACATCAGGAGGTGGTTGAGGATGAGATGTTGGAGGATCAGCAGGAAGAGGTGCAGGTGCAAAATTCTCTTCTGGATACATTATATCCATTAATTTTCATCGATTTGAATTTAAATTAATATTTTATTATTATATGGATTTCAAATTTAAATGAAAAATTAATTTAATTTAACTTTCTAATTCAATTGAATTCAGTTATGCTTTCTCACACAATAAAAATAAAAAAGTTTAAATTTTTGTGCGTAAAGATTTTCTAAACTTGCCTACAACTTGGAGGCGATCGTTTGAGTCGAGTCTTCTTCGTCTGGACGGGTGAAGTTAGGTTTTTGGGATATTCACTTTTTTCTCGCTTATTATTGACGGTTTCAATTTTCTCATTAATTTTGGCTTGCCATCGGATTTCCATAATTTACTAATGCCAGTCAGATCGTCCGAAGAAATTAGTTTATTGCTTTTAGTTTTGGATGACGAATTGAATTGGAAATCTGGTGAAGGGGATTTTCTGGCCCTGTCCTGTCTATTTCTTTCCCTTTCTTGATGATTATTTTTTATTTTTCCCATAAACGAAGTGAAATTTGCAAAAGGTATTTTTCGCAGAACTTTCCTAGAGGTGTATTCTTATATCCAAACCTTTTTTGTATCTTTCATTGCTTCCCAAAAAAATACGATTTTCTTTTTAAATAATTTTCTGCAAATTGAAGTAGTGGTTTACCAAAACCAATCTCATGGGATATGTATCACATATTTCTAACTAATAGAAAAAATGGGTTTTTTGAGAAAATTCACTCTCTGGTTTTCTAGAAATACAGCCGTCATTTTATCATTTTTCAAAACTTTCCAATTTTTTGGGGATCATTAAGACATTTCAAAAACAAAGGGCCTAAGCCCATTAAGCCGGCCAAAAATGCCCTTGGCTGGAATCAGATTTCCAATGAGCCCTTTTCTGGGACTTGTAACCATAACTTTTTTCCCGGATTTTGGAACCCCTATCACCACCTCCATAGTCATGGTGGCTAAAAATGTGTTTTATGGTTTTTATTTTTTTGTGACACTTCTGTGTAATATAAAAATCTGAAAAAATTAGTAAAAAGCAAATAATTAGAATACACCTAAAAAAATGTGTGTCCAGTGTTTTAGCGCGAAATTCGAATTTTTGAGAGAAATTCAAATTTTCGAAAAATTTGTTTGGTCGAAAATTTTTTGAGTACTGTTCCAAATTTTTCATAAATAAAAGGTCATCTAGATTGTGGCCCCAATCAGGCAACCTTATCAGGACCTGATCCGAAATGAAACGCCTCACCTGATCAGGACCTGATCAGGCTATCCTTAGTAGGTGCCTGACCCGGCCCTGTTTCTAATCAGGTGATATTTTTAATAAAAAGGAAAACATTTAATTCAGTGAATTGTCAATTTATTTAATTACAGCTTCCTATTACCGTCCCAGTCCTTTGCGTTGTTGAAAACGGCTTTGATGTGCGAGAAAACCTCGTCCTCGGAAATTTTGTATCGCGTACAAATTACATCTGAAAAAAATGTTTATAAGTTTAGCATAAAAAATAAACTATAATTAATAGAATTAGAAGATTGCACAAATATTTCAAATATTTTCATGTTTTCAAATTAATACAAGAGATCTCAAAAAGATTTCTCAAATATTTCAAAGAATTCATGAAGTTTTTAAAATATTTCTTAACATTTCACACAGATTACAAAGATTTTCATAAAATTTTAAAAGATTCCAAAAGATTTCACAGAAATTTCAAAATCTCACATAGATTTTTACATACTTTAGAAGACTTCAAGGAATTCACAAAGATTTGAAACTATCTGAAGATTGAACAAAGATTCCAAACATTTTCATTGTTTTCAAATAACTACAACAGATTTCAGAAATATTCCACAGATATTTCAAAGAATTCATAATTTTTTAAAAATATTTCTCTGCATTTCACAAACATTAAAAATATTTTCATAAAACTTTAAAAGATTCTAAAAGATTTCAAAGAAATTTCAAGATTTCACATAGATTTTCACATAATTGAAACTATTTAAAAGATTGCACAAAGATTTCAAATATTTTCATTGTTTTCAAATAAATTCGACAGATTTCAGAAAGATTTCACAAATATTTCAAAGAATTCATCAAGTTTTTAGAATATTTCTCAACATTTCACAAACATTTCGATAAAACTTTAGAATATTCCAAAAGATTTCACAGATATTTCAAGATCTCACATAGCTTTTTACATACTTTAAAAGACTTCAAGAAATTCACGAAGATTTAAAACTATTTAAAAGATTGCACAAAC
>CAKNXH010064666.1:24748-44814 GCA_932178445.1 Andricus quercusramuli | reverse complement strand
CACATCGGAAAAAGCGTTCCTAAAAGTTTAGAAAAATCATAAAATGAGAAGTATATTCGACTCTTCAGATCTATGTGAAGAGCCGATTAAATATTATGTAATTGCTGGGTATTAATACAAAATATTTACTCGTGTAATATAAATTTTTGGGAAGGCGAAAGTCTGAGATTCGTCGTTAACCTTCATTCGTTATAAGATGGAACGTCAGATTGCTTAATATTGCATTGTATATCTAACGAAATATGAGGTTGTACTTTATAACAAATGGAGGTTAAATACGAATCTCGGACTTGTAGTTCCAAAAAATTTCTATTGCACGAGTAAATATTTTATATGAATACTCAACCAATTGCATAATATGTATTTAATCATCTTTTTGCATCAAATATTAAAAGTAAAATTTACTCTTGGTCTTAACATTTTTACAAATTTGTAAGAACACTTTTATAAATTTTTATAAATTTGACAAAGAGTTGAACTCAAGATTTAAAAATATTAATTTTGTTAAAAAAAGCTTCGATACTATATCTTTTTTGACACGATCATGAAAATAATTGCGACGTAGGAAAATTCGATGCGACATTTCATAATTTTTCAAATGATTCTACTTGCAAAGTCCCAGATTTAGTTTCTGCAGAGATATTCGTCTTTGTCGTGAAGTTGAATTTCTAAACGCTGAAAGGGAATGTACTCAAACTTTTTGCCGATAGTGCATCCTAGAGGTTATCCGTGAAAACATAACCCGAGTGTGCCACATTGCTCGCTACGTATTGTACCTGAACCAAAAACATAAGTTTAACGTATATGAATGACCGAAGTATGCGACCAATCCCTTAACCTCCCCCCCACCCCCCACACATGTTACGTAACTTTTTTTCATAATACGTATTCTCTTTTCAGGTCTTTCTGCCATCCTTTCCTCTCCCCCCTGACAAAGTGTTTTGCCCCATTACACAGTCTGCAGGCGCAATAACTTTAGAAAAATTATCGATTTAAAGTGTTCAGTTTAAAATATTTTATGTACAAAAAAGAAAGGTCAAGTTCGTGAAACAGTCTTCTTTTAAGAACTTTCGTGGATTTTCCATCGAAAATACTATTGAAAAATAAAAAATTACGCTCTTGAGCCAAACGACACGAGATACGTTCAAAACATTTTAATTTAATGATATTGCCATCATAAATTCATTCACATTATCTGCTTTCCACGTGAGTCACCTTTTGCTTTGGCTAGGTTCAGACATAAGTAAAAACTAATGTGATAGAAAGGAAAAATCATGAAATGAAAAAAAAAGAATGTACATTTTCTGTATGGTGTTTTACAAAAGCACGGTTTTGAAATATTCTAAGCGACCACAAAGCATGGGATTCCTACTGTAAAAAAATTAGAATAATAAAATATACGAGTATTTATTACATAAAATTCTCGCAGGTGCCGCTATATCAAGAATCGAGATACCATCTTATGCCATGCAACCCCTCCCCGGCTACCACCCTCCTCACATTGACCTATCCTCACATATATATACATCACAGTTTTTCCTCCACCAAGTTGAAAAAATTGTTTAAATATATAAAGCAATAGACTTGATGTCTGAGAATTGCCTGAACGGAATACAAAAAAAAATACATTTTAATATAAGGACTTATTTTCTATATTTCAAAATATCTTGAATTAGAATTAAAATAATCCTTGGATAGTGTGTGCCGAGGTTTCACATCGCATTCACTTTCAGAAAAAGGATATATACTTTATGGACGTTTTAAAATATCATTTACACTTATGTATCTATGATAACATACCTTCAATTTCTTCATTACCGGTGCTCTCAGATGGTGTAACAATAGTTTTACCACAATGTCACCATTCACGATTGTCATTTGCTGAAATGACACCTTCTGCTGCTAAACTCCTGCAGTGATGTGTCAAACATAATTGTTGTATATATAATAAAAAA
Source organism: Andricus quercusramuli (assembly GCA_932178445.1). Lineage (NCBI taxonomy): Eukaryota > Metazoa > Arthropoda > Insecta > Hymenoptera > Cynipidae > Andricus > Andricus quercusramuli. The sequence goes on along the minus strand of CAKNXH010064666.1, from coordinate 42,859 downwards.
ATTACGCTACATGATTAAAAATATTTTAAATGTTAAGCCTAAAGGAATGCATCCTGTGACCCTTGCCTTTAAGATTATCAGCCACAAAGTAAGTTTCATAATCAAAAGCCGGCTACGCGGGACAACGAGGGATACGCATGACGAAATATATGTCCAACAATATTACCAAATATCCAATAAGCAATAACATACATTTTAAGATAAGGAATTATTTTGTTATTTTATTGATATTTGACGCCGTTGTCACTTTCTTTTAAAAATCTTTGCCATATACGTTTTTAAATGTATTTTAAAGTGACATGATGTTACTCCTACAACCAAACGGGGCCAAACATAATAGTAATAGATCTCCAGATTTCCTAACTACGTTTAAAACCAAATTTTTTTACTACTTGCTCTTAGCAAATGTTACTCCGCTCACTCTAATAAGTGACTCTAACCATGTACTTCGTTAACTTTAACCAGTTGCTCTAACTATTTACTAAGCTAACTTTTGCGGAAATACCGGCCACAAAGTAAGTTTCAGAGGCAAAAGCCGGCAACGTGGGACAACGTGGGACAACAAGGGATATCCATATACGTATAAATATGGACTGCTTCCTTTGTGGAAAATCGCATTCGATTTACCTCAATATGAGTATGTTCTATATATATATGTAAATGGAAATACCGGCTACAAAGTAAGTTTTAGAGTCGAAAGCCGTCAACGTGGGACAACGTGGGACAACGAGGGATATCCATATACATATAAATATGGACTGTTTTATTTGTGGGAAAATCGTATTCGATTTACCTCAATATGAGTATGTTCTATATATATATGTAGATGGAAACACCGGCCCATAAGTAAGTTTCAGAGTCTAAAGCCGGCAACGTGGAACAACGTGGGACAACGAGGGATATCCATGAACATATCAATATGGACTGCTTTCTTTGTGGGAAAATCGTATTCGATTTACCTCAATATGAGTATGTTCTATATATATATATATATGTAAATGGAAATACCGGCCCATAAGTAAGTTTTAGAGTCGAAAGCCGGCAACGTGGGACAACGTGGGACAACGAGGGATATCCATGAACATATAAATATGGACTGCTTTGTTTGTGGAAAATCGCATTAGATTTACCTCAATATAAGTATGTACTATATATATGTAAATGGAAATACCGGCCAAAAAGTAAGTTTTACAGTCAAAAGCCGGCTACGTGGGACGACGAGGGATATGAAGGATAATATTTAACAATATTTAATAATATTCAACAATAGTACCAAATATCTAATAAGCAATGACATACATTTTAAAATACGGAATTATTTTTTTATATTACTTACATGTTTAATTATAATTTTAATCATCCTTATATACAGTATTCTATTTACTGTCATTTGATGCCGTAGTCACTATCTGGAAAAAAATCTTTGCCATATACGTTTTTAAATATATTTTAAAATGACATTATGTTGCTCCTATAACTAAACGGGGCCAACCCTAATAGTAGTAGATCTACTGATTTTCTAACTAAATATAAAACCAAATTTTGTTACTACTTGCTCTGATCGAATGTTACTCCGCTAACTCTAGTAAGTGGCTCTAACTAGGTACTCCGTTATCTTTAACCAGTTGGTCTTAATAGTTAAGCCGTTAACTTTTATGGTGGCGTATATTATGTCTTACGTTTTTTCATATCATAGTCTCGTAACTGAAGGTTCTGTCTGGAGTAGATAAGCTTGTAGGATAGGCAACCGCGGTTAAACTAAAGCTGTATCTCAACCCATTAAAATTACTAATTATTATATGTTAATAACATAAATTAAAAATGAAATAAAATTCCAGATCACCATACCTATATAGTTTTATGGTCGCTGAATCAGAATATTGTGTAACAGCTGCTCCATCACGTCAAGTTGTTTAGAAAATTATTCTTTTCGACCATTTTTTAAAAACAACATAGGGTGCTAATCTGACGTTCTATACACTTTGAGTAAAGCTCGACTTTAAGATTGAACCTTGTTTTTAAGATGATTATTATGAAAAAATTATTTCCGTAGCCGACCTAGAGAGGTGATTTTTTTTTGCAAAAAATGTGTTGCAAAATTTATCCATAAATTAGATAATATTTAATAATAATAAAGTACCACAATGTTACTCTCAACAAACATATATTTACATGTAACTGATTAAACGTAACGTATAGTAGCGTTGAACTGCAGATAGGCACTGGTCGCAATAATTATTGGAATTTCGGTTTACAAAAGTATAAGACATTGGCCCACTATACTTTTTTCTTAGAATAAACTTAATATTTTCACAATGAAAGAATGAAAATTACAATCTGTGAAAAATTTAATTTTTTGAAAAAATTTGTGATGAATGTTATAAACAGCTTCAAATTATAATTGAAAAATTATTTCTTCTAAATTGCAAGAGTTGAACGATTGAAAATTCATACTTCACTTCAAAGACGAATATCGGTGCAGAAACTGAATGTATGACTTTGCAAGTAAAATTATTTGAAAGGTCTAAAATGTAGCGTTGAATTCACCTATGCCTGAATTATTTTAATGAACGAGTCATAAAATATTAAACTTGAAAGTTGAAATTTTTTTTAGCAAAATGAACATTTTTAAATCTTAAGTTTAAGTCTTTGCCAAATCTAGTAAAGTGTTCCTAAAAATTTGCGAAAATCATGAAATGAAAAATAATCGTAGTCTTTAAATCTAAATCAAGAGAACGATCAAATATTATATAATTATTGATAAGTATTTGTACAAATTATTCACTGGTGCAATATTCACTTTCTGGGAGCTAAAAGTCCGAAATTCGGCGTTAATCTTCATTTCTTATAATATGTAACGTCAGATTGCTTAATATTCTACTGTATATCTAACAAAATATGTTGTTGCACTATATAGCAAATGGAGGTCAACTACGAATCTCGGACTTGTAGCTCACAAAAATTTCTATTGCACGAGTAAATATTTTATAAAAATACCCAAGAATAACATAATATTAAATCCTGTTTCTGATTTAGATTTGAAGAGTAGAATTAACTCTTGATTGTATGATTTTTCTAAAATTTCAAGAACACTTTCCTACATTTGGCAAACAGTTAAACTCTAGATTTGAAAATGTTCCTTGTGCTAAAAAAATCAAGAAAACATTTGACTTCGATCCTATATCCTTTTTGACACAATCATGAAAATAACTTCGTCGTAGGCAAATTCGACGCAAAATTTTCTAATCTTTTAAATGTTTCTACTTGTAAACTCGCATATTCAGTTTCTGCAAAGATATTCGTCCTTGAAGTGAAGATGCCTTTTCAGACGGTTTAAGGAAATGTACCCAAACTTTCGGTTGTTATTTTACTTTTTATTGTTTTCTGCGCTTTTTATGCAGAAATTTGAATTTTGGATTGTTAAATGGCATCACACATGCTTAAAACGATAGTTCAGTCAAACTTCATAAATAAATGGTTAAAGGAACTTTTGTAAATAAGTTTCAGACCAACACTTTTGCATGTTTACTTTTTATCGTATCTTGCATGGTTTAAAAATACAATCAAATGTTTTCATGCCTAAAACGATAAATGTGAGTTTAATTATCGTGGACTGTTAGAAAGAAGAACACAAAAACGTACGCGAAAATATTCTTGATGTGGTTTTTGTGAATGAAAAGTTGACTGAAGAAAGTGATATGTGAAAAAATGACTTTAAGGTGCGAAAGTAAAATAGTTACAGAAGCGCAGGTACTTCATGGCATATCGAACTTACCCGGTTTCTACCTTACTGAAATTTTCTTTTGGAATAACCCTCGTCTACACGAAATAAGATCTTTAGTTGAAAATGTGTAAAATAAAATAAAATGGTCTGGAAAGCGTTTCTGTGGTCATAAATTTTTAGATATACAGAACAATTGTTTTTCCAAAATGATTTTTTTTCTAATTGTAAAAATCTAGGACCATTCCAACGTTCATTAGTTTCCATTTTTATTTAATTTCGCGAATTTCCAAATCGATATCTCATTTTGTGTACATTTAAGTGGTTAAAAAAATATATACCTTAAGGTGAATTTTAAGGTAGTCATAGGGAAGCGTGTGTGCAAGTGGGATGCTACAAGTTATCGCACATCCAGTTTCTCTTTTGTATGAGTTTTATCGCAGTGTTATGAAAACATGAAAGAAAATAATAACAAAGTGAAAACAAAAGCGAGAAGTTGACTAGTCTACTTCAAGAAAATGCCAGACTAGACCACTTTTTCATTAGAATGAAATTCATGATATAAAATGATTTGCATAATAGATATATGGAAACCTGTCACTTTCTCTCCATGTCTACCGTGTACAACCTGATCTTTTTCTGGAAACATTGCAAAGGGAATGTGGTAAGGACTTTGTCACACTTATGGCATCTCGTTCTACTTTCTTGCGCTTGAGGAAGAAAAGGACATGAATCAAATAGCACGACTCACGCCATCAGGTCGGATAATTGGAAAGAAGAATCATCCGGATGACTGTAACAGTATAAAGGCTGTCACTCGCACTTGCGCTTGCGTATGACTGGTATGAATTAAAACTTGCGGTATGGAAATGAAAAGAAGACGGAATGGAGCGAGATCGTGGAGAAGATGGTGTAACAGAAACAAATATTGTCTTGGTATTCGGCCATTTTGTGACATTGTGCCATTGTGTACAAATTGATACAAGAACAATCTCCTCACTTTATGAGACGCAAATGCAACATCGATTAACAACATTATTTTGCAGAATAATTTATGTATACAAAATTATTGAAAATTTTCCGAAGCGAAATTGTAATCATTTGTAATTTTTTGAGTGGAGACATTTTTTTGTAGATAATTTAAAAAAGTTTGTCTTCCAAAAAGAACACATATTTGCAATTGGTAATTTTTGTATAGTTCACTAATTTTTATACAGCGTGCCGTCGGGTTCACAGCAATTTAGTGATGTGTGTATAGTGTACTGAAGAAGAAGTAAAGAGTTTGTAATAACAGAAAAAATCATTAAAGTGCGTGAAGAATAAAAGTCATATAACCCCATCGATGATAGTGTTATCGTGCTTGTTGTTGCTTTTTTCGTGCAGTAGTTGCTTGTAAAGGGAAGTATTTTGTATGAGGTGTAATTGCGATGGTTGTAAGAGCAAATGAGAAAAAAGGTAGAAGAAAAAGAATATAATTAGAGGCCATAAAAAAGTGAAAATAAACAGTGATAAATAGGATTCAGTAGAATTTATGGGTGAATCATTTTCACATATATTAGAAAGTTTATATGGTGTCCGCGTCTTGAAGAATAAAAAGTATATATTATTTCTCTACAGAAAAAATAAGAATTTGTTTTTGTAGCAAATTTTCGCTGAACGTTAAGTACAGTCGACCATAATTGTATTTTTCATAAAACAATCAAATTTTGTATTGAATGTAATGTGTTAAAAAAGTTTATTTACAAAATGTTGGAAAATTTTATTATAAAAAAAATATAAACGACTTGACACATATTTTGGCACAGCAACTAAACTTTAGAATGGAATTAAAATCGAAGAATATTTGCATAGTTAAATAATATTAACGAAAAAGTATATTAAGTGAAAAAAGAAATTGCAATGAGCAAATGAAAAATTTTATAATTAGATATTGGAACATTGCAACTATGGTCTTTTAGTGAAAATCCGCCAGTCTTGTAGAGTATATGAACTTAAACGATAGCGCTGTGGTGGCGAACAATGAATTAACGGTTGTATGCAGAAACATTAGGCCTTATGAGAAAACTGCGTCTGTAAGAGACGCACCAGCGACCATCGAAACCCTCAAGAAATTCCTCGACGACAGGTTGAGGATTGTAAGAGCTCTTAAGGTGGCTCCACCGCCAAAGGATTCTCATTCCTCAAAGTGAGAAATACCACCAGGTTTCAAGTCTCATAATGCCAACATTGACAGACCCAAGGTTTGCTTCTTCTGTTCAGAACCAAACTTCTTGTTCCAGTGTGAGGATTTAAAGAAGAAATCAGATTAGCGCCGAGAATTTGTCGAAATTACGCAACCTTGCTTCAGCTGCTTAGGTCAACAACGAGTATCGGCTTGTCCATCAACCAAAAAATTTCATGAGTGTTCAGGGAAGCATCACTCTATACTTCATGGACCTATATAACAACAACAATCTTCTATAGTGCATAATGCGATATCAACAACTTTTAACATCAATGCTTCTTTAACAGGACACATGGTGGAATAACTCTTTGGTTTCATATTGATGACGTTGCTTGCCACGCCATAGCGTTGGGCTATGTAACTTTCTGAACAGGGCAAAAATATCAGGTTCAAGCTGTGATTGATCTGTGTTCAAATATCTCTGTTACCTCTGACGCCTTGGCGAGGAAGCTCCTACTTCACCATCAAGACGGTTGTGTTCGGCTGCCTTACCCTAGGAACTTGCGTATTAGGAACTCCTTAAGACGGACATAAGTTATTCTGACGTAACGAATCAGCCCGGAAATCAACTTCAAGGTTAATATTCCCATCGCTAAAAAAGATACCAACTAGAGAGTAGCCGTGACCACCCTTAACTCTGAATGGTCTCATATAGGAAACTTAGTTCTGACTGATGACTTAACGAATGGTACTGATTCAGCTGACCTCTTGCTATGAACAGAGGTCTACTCGTTCATCATCCAGGACGGATTAAGAAAAGGAGGAGAAGATGCATCGATCACAGAACAGACGATATTTGGATCGGTTCTCACTGGTCAAAATCGTGCACCAGACCACAGTGTAGCTCCAAAAGGAATATCTCTTCATTGTTGCTTTGCAACAAGCTTCTCAGGATGCTGTCACTGTACTAACAACACAGTAGGCAGCATCGTGTATAGTTCACAAGTGTCAGTGCTGTCAGTTTCGTCGTCGTCGTATGACGAGATGAGACAGCCGGAATGTTCGGTATCCCACACTTAATCTCATGCCTGGTTTTTGCGTGATTATCGAATCGATAAAATTTTGCAAGACAAACCATTATGATGATGAAAGCAATATGTTGACGGACAAAGTTCATTTTCCGAAAGGTAGAAATCTACGAATAGCAGACAACATCATGAAAACGACGAGAACCGTTTGAGAATTCACTTTTTTTCATGCAGAATTCTGACACCGAAAAATCATTCTCGAGTGTCTCCTTCTATCCCAAAATCCACGACTTGATGGTGGTGAACATAAATTTCACGAAATATGTCGCGAAAGGGAACAAAAACCGAAGAAAATTGACACGCTTAAAACTTCAATCTCATAGTCTTCACACACAGGACTTGTCAAATTTCTCTGGATTTTGGTTTGTTGCGTAATGTTTTTCGAGAAATGTAGGTTCACCGTGATCAAGTAGTGGGTCTGGGGATAGAACGAAACACCCGAGAATGCTTCTTCGATGTCAGAATTGTGCGTAAAAAATAAATTTGCAAACAGTTCTTGCTCTTCAGATGCTGTCGTCTGCTATCCGTAAATTTATCCATTTCGGAAAATAAACATTTGCCGTAAAAATAATAATTTTCTCACTACAAGGGTTTGTCTTTCAAAATTTCATTTATCCAAGGGTCACGCAAAACCCCGGATATTTGTTCAGTTTTTTTTCTTTTGTTTTCAAATACGTGAAGAAAACATATATATTGGAACAGTGTCGGACCTGTGAAAAAATCAAGTCGGATTACCAAAACACACACACACAAACACACCAGAGAGAGAGAGTCAGTTTTCAGTAGGTAACTACTCTCGGCACAGAAGATACGTCATTAAAACCTTAATTTTAAGAGATATCGGAAAGAACTATATTCGAAAATAACGTTGATACCTTTTCGTAAAATTTATCTTCGGAAAAGTTCAAGCTCAAAATATCAAAGGCGATGAAAATTTCGCTGGAAAAAATTTTCTATCTTTCTGTAAACTGATATTATACAGAAAAATGATCTTCTTAAATGGCGCTTTATTGCATCTCATACAATGAGGAGGTTCTTCTTTTTAATAATAAGGGGCAAGGAATAATTTTAGTTTTCGAATATGATTTGGAAATTCTGTTACTAATATAGAATTATTTTCTGGCCAAAAATAATTATTTCATTTACGATTACAGTTTTTCACTACAAGATGGTTGCATATTTTAACTATGTCATGAAATAGAAAGTAATTTAGTGATGAGTGTACAGTGTTAAAATGAAGAAGTATTGAGTGTATAATAGCAGAGAAAGTGATAAAAGTACGAGGAAAATAGAAGTTCTGCTTTACCTCCTATGATAGTGTTATTGTTGTCGTCATTGTTACGTGTGTAGGAGTTGTTTGTAAAGGGAACTTTATTGTATGTTTTTAAAATGTGAGGGATGTAAATAAGAGAAGATAAGTGAAGATTAGAAGATAAGAAAAGTAAAATTAGTGATGAAACTTTCAGGAATACAAGTCGCGTAAAATCATTCAAAGAAAAACGTATTTAAATAACAATAAATAGAATTTTTTTGAGTATTGTGATACATTGTGTGATTCTGATAGTTATACCATTTTGCTGTCTCCGTATAAAACCAATCTATCTTCGAATAATTTCCCAATATTTTTGTGGATTTTTTCTTTTTCCTGTAAAATATATTCCATAAGATTTTATATTGAGCCCGCATCTTAAAGAATATGAAATAAGATTTCTTTAAAGTAATGAAAATTAGCTTTTTTGCAAGAAGGGAACGAGATACGAAAAAAGTAAAAACGGCAAAGGTGTTCCCTTGAAAAAGTTGTAATAAAAAGTACGTTTCACTTCTGTTTTATTGGAAATTGTCATGAAAACATTAATAAAATCGGCCATAATTGTATATTTTTTAAACAATACAATTTTGTATAAAATATTTGTTAAAAAAGTTTGCTTACAATATTTTAGACAAATTGATTATTTCTAGAAAAATACAATCAAGCATCTTTATTAATATTTTAGCAAGGTTTTCAAAAAAACTTTGATATTTATTAAGAATTCAAAAATATATTTGCCTGGTTAAATAATATTAGAAAAAATACGTATATCAGATGAAGAAAAACTGTTAATAAACACATAAAAAATTTAATAATATTATATTTTTGTAAAATTGTCGTCACCCACTTGTAGGGAAAAGTCGCAAGTGTTATACCATTAGTAGAAATTCAGAAAATAGACAAGGATGATTCAGACGCATGAAAATATTTTTAAAAACAAGGCTTTAAGTATACAGTACCACCCAGGAGTATAAAAACAGCTATTTTCTGACCATTTGCTAAAATGCTCGCAATATTTGTAAAAGAAATTTTCTTCCTGACAAAAATTTTACAGTTTATTTCCTAATTTCTGCCTCATCTGAAAAATTAGAATGAGGAAATAGTAAATGTTGTTTAAAATTTCACAATTTTCTCATTGTAAATTTCAATTCAGGCAAAAATGAGGAAAGAAATTCTAGAATATTTGTATTGTTAAGAGTTGGATGCAAATTTTCCTTTTAAATTTGTCAAAAAATAGAGAAACATGTTTTAGATACATGGACATAATTGTTAAAAAACGAGAATTTAAAGCTACAGTAAAGTGGGCCAAAAAGAAATTTGTATCGAGTAGCGGATTCTAATAGTGTTTTGAAGTTGTATTTGCCCAATAGTAGTAAACCCAAAAAATTTCAACTCCGGTGGATAACATCTGCTGTTCTGTGTATGGATTTGAAAATTCAAATTTGGACATAATTAAAAAAAATTCCTATGGGCCAATAAAATGTGCTAAATTTTCAAAATGAAAACTTTTGGCAGTGAATCGTGATATGAAATTATAACTTGGAAAACAAAATTTATGCCCAACTTAGAATTTTCTTAATATGTGCAAAAAAACAATGTTTTTTTAATTATGTCATCTGCACATTTTTTTTAATGTGCAGTAAACACAATCAAAGAAACTCTTTTTTTGTACATTTCAAAAAAGTTATAATTTGAACACAATTTTTTATTTTCTACTTTTACATTATTCTTTACTACCAAAGACTATACCTAAGAAAAATTCAACATAAATTTTTAGCCAATGAGAAACTTTTTGTAAATATTCCAAATTTTTAATTTTTAAACTCATATAAAGAAGAGAAGATATAATCCGATCAAAGAAAAAATTTGAGGGCTTATTACTATTGGTAAGATACAACTTTTACCAACGATTAAAATCTGCTACTAAAAAAAAAACGGTCTTTATGGTTTACTGTAATATACAGTATCATCCAGGAGTATGCATTCAGCAGCTTTCTGACATTTGCTAAAATACTCGTAATATTTGTAAAATAAATATGATTTTTTTGAAAAAAATACCCGAAAATATAGAAGTTGGTTAAAAAATCAGCCCTAAACGAAGTCAGTTATCTCATTTTATAAGGAGATATTGCTAATCGTGAGAATTGCAATATTTTATTTTAAAATCCACATCTCTAAAGATATTCAAAAAATTTAAATGTTTGTCAGCTAATGTGAAAGGTACATTTCCATGAAATTTGTATGTATAAAAAAGTGTACAATTTGTTTACACATTTCTGTCTAAACTGAAACTTGAAATGAGCAAATTCTAAAACATGTTTATATTTTCACAAATTGCATGTAATTTTATCATTTAAATCAGCCAAAGAGCAGCGAAAAACATTGAATATCTCTTCATCGATTATTTAAAAAGAACACAGACAATTTCACTTTTTTTGCAATATCTCCTTGTAATATTAGCTTCATGATTTGTCTTAGGGCTCATTTTTCTTTTTGGTATAATATAAACGTGTATTCATCCATTTTCAAATAGAAATTATATACTTTGATTTATAAAGATAACAAGAATTTAGTTGATTCTAGCTGTACTGTTTAAAATTTGATTGTAAAATCTAAAAATGAAAATTTAAAATAGGTGGACTAGGCCTACAGGGGATACCACTATAAAAAAAACGCGCCAAGTACTCTACTCCATGAGTGGTGTGGAAACGGGTAAATAAATATGTAGCTGAATAATATTGATATGTACGTAAAATTATTGCTTACTAGCGATTTGAGAACATTTTATTAAGCAATGGCAAAAAACAATGCATCTTCTGAATCCCGTATCTGCATTATCCAAATGTAGAATATTTACGAAAATGATTTTTTTATCTACAATAATGACGTAAGAATATGAAAACAGGTTTGAACACTAGTGAAATATCTGAATTTCTGTAATACGTAAAGTTCATTTTTTCTTCGGTAAACTAACCTAGCACTTAGCGACAATTGAGGAACCAAAATATAAATTTTGGAAATAAGGCGCATTAATTTTTTTATTTGTCGCTACAAAACACGTTGAATAAGCCCAAGATGAAGGGCTGTCGTTAATTCTGTAAGCAGGTATTGTCACGAATTAAAACTTTAAACGATTTAAAAATTATAAATCATTCACAAAATAGACGATATTTGCTGAAAAACAGTTATGGCTAATTCCCAAGGTAAATTTATAATAAATGTCAATAATGATTCCAGACAATTTGCGAAGCTTTTACAATTCGTAAACAAAAATTAGTCAGATACAATTTAGAGGTCCCTTATTTCAGATTTGCCTTTTTGATTAACATTTTTTTCATGAATGTCTTGGAAATGAAGGTATTGCATTTTGGTACGTGTAGAATTATTTTCTCTCACATTACCATATTTGTACGCCATTCAGTAAAAATTACTAAATTCATTTTTGCAGAAAATAATGATTTTGTCTTACTTGTTTCACATTTTTATATGATAATTTGAAAAACGGTGTTCCAATTACAAAATACAATAAGTAAATGAAAAAATATAATTATTACAGAAAAATGAAGAAAAAATGATTATATTCCTTCAAAATGAATTAAAAGACTGTAATTAAATCATTTACAATTCTATTAATATAATAGGGGGTAATTTTGAATATAAAAAAATTTGATACACTAATCTTCAAAACATTTAGAACATAAAAACGATAAAGTCAATAAAAAAATACAAAACTGCAATGAGGGACCTGTAAACCATGTACTGTTTTGAATTTTTTTCGTTGGAAAATTTTCGTCATTAAGGCCATGTGACTAGTGGAAAACGTGACCAGATTCCTAACTTACCGACACTTTCTTTAATTGTCAATTTATTTTCAATTTATTTCCACACGAATAGGCACATCGAGTTGTAAATTTGGGATAATAAATAAGAAGCACTAACAAAGGCGGCTCTGGTCCTAAATTGTAATAATCATGAGAAAATCTTTTTTTTTTCGTACTTTCTTAGTACTTCTTATTTATTATCTCAAAATTTAAACTCGATGTGGCTATTCGTGTGAAAATAAGTTGACAATTGAAAAAAGTGTCGGTAATGTAGGAATTCAGTTACGTGACCCACTCCTCACAGGGCGTTAAAAATGTATAACTTACTATAGTATACCTTTCCAGATTTGAAAAACATCTTTTGCTTAATTCTCATATCTCTAAATAAAATCTCATTATGACAAACAAACATAATATAATTTTCCCACTTTTCGGGAATTTTAAATTTCGGGAATTTTAAATTTCGGGAATTTTTGATTTCGGGAATTTTGTAATGTCTGCAATTCAAAATTCCCGAACTTGATATTTTCGGGAATTTTAAATTTCTGAAATTTTACAATTTCGGGAATTTTCAGTTTCGGGAATTTTTAAATTCGGGAATTTTCAAATTCTGTATGTCTGTTTCCTTTCGGGAATTTTAAATTTGGGAATTTTGCATTCCGGGAACTTCACAATTTCGGGAATTTTCAATTTCGGGAATTTTTAAATTCGGGAATTTTCAAATTCTGTATTTCTAATTCCTTTCGGGAATTATAAATTTCGGGAATTATATATATTCGGAAATTTTTCAATTGGGAATTTTCTTTTTCGTGAAATTTTCATTTTCGGGAATTTTAAATTTCGGGAAAAATATGTCATCTCACAGTTTTGTTGAAAATTTGTCTTTCACTTCTGAATATTCATGAATTTGATTGACATTTTTTTCTTTCTTGGTTAAAAAATTTTGTTTGATTAAAAATTTAACAAATTGTTAAACATTTATCTTTCTGGTTTGAGAATTTATTCCTTTTTGTATAAGTTTCATCTGTTCTGGTTATAGATGCAACTGTCTGGTCACAAGCTAAACTTTTTCGATTATAAATGAACTTTTTTCGAAATTCAGCTGTTTTGTACAAAATTCGTATAGTTGGGCTCGAATATTGAACAATGTGGTACAAAATTTAACTGTTTTGACGACAGTTGAACTAATTTGTGAAAGAATCATTTCTTTGGTTAAAAATTCAACCATTCTGTTGAAAATTCGTTCCAGTTTTGATTAAAAATTAATTTTTTTTAAATAAAATTGTAACTCTTTTCTTTTTCATTCAAATTTGCATCTCCAGTAGAAAAATTATGTGTTCTCTTAAATACTTATCTTTTTTAGTAAAGAATAATTATTCTTTTGGTTCTTTCGTACTCAACTACTTGGTGAACAGAAACCTAGGGAGAAAAAGAGGGAAATTAGTCGCTTTGTTCGTAGATTTTAAAGCAGCCTTCGACTCAGTGAATAGAAAAGTGCTATGGCAGGCAATGAAAGAGAGGGGGATAGAAGAAGGTCTGGTGGAGAGGATAAAGGAAATTTTTACTGAAACCAGGATTAGGGTGGAGATAGGATGTGGGGGGAGATTTTCTGGACAGGAAGAGGTCTAAGGCAAGGGTGCCCGTTGAGTCCACTACTTTTTAATATGCAGCTGGCAGACCTAGAGGAGAAAGTAAAGGAGAAAGGGAAAGGGGGGACGATCTTGGGTAATAGCAAACTATACTCTCTGGCATACGCGGCGGACGACGTAGTTCTACTAGCAGATGATTAGAAGGGAATGAACCTAATGATAAGAATTTTTGAAGAGTATGTGGGAACAAAAGAATTGACGGTGAACGTACGGAAGACCAAGGTGATGTGCTTCAGAAATAGAAAGACCAAAATAGGTTACGTTTGGAAGATGAACGGACAAACAGTGGGAAGTGTGGAGGAGTTCTGTTACTTAGGTTTTTGGTTTGAGGCAGGAGGGGGAAACGAGGTGCAGGTGAGGAAAAGAATCGAATGTGCAAGTAAAGTGATGAGCCAAGAATGGGGTATAGGAAAGAGAAGGTTCAATGACGATTGCAGAAAGAGGGTTTGGTTGTTTGATGTGTTGGTTTGGGCGGTGTTGTGTTATGGAGTGGAGGTTTGGGGATGAAAGGAATATAGGAAAGTGGAAAGCACGCATGAGAGATTTCTGAGATGGGTAATGTGGTAACTTGGAGTTGCCCAGGATACATGATAAGAGAAGAACTGGGAAGAGAGAAGCTAAAAAGGGGAGATGGGAGCAGACTAGCACAAGTATGCTTAGATGAAGTTCGGAACAAGGAGACGAGAGGCAATTTGAAAAATTGGAAATGGGAGGAAGAAAGGAAAAAAATGAGGACGGTTTGTGATATACAGGAAGGGCTTCTGGATTGGCAGAACATAGAATTAAAACTAATAGTAAGCCAAGGAGAAGAGAGATGGAGAAAGATTATGGATTCCAGGTACAATAGATGGTATATGATGGTCAAAGGGTTGACGGAACCAGAATATTTGCAAAAGATGGAAAAGGAAGACACATGAAATAGGGTGGTACGGTTTAGAATGGGAGAAGGAGTGACAGCTTGAGAAAGCATGGGAACAGGGCAGAGTCAAACGGGTAATCCTGTGTAAACTGTAAAGGAAAGTAACTAGAAAAAATTTTAAATCATTGAAAATGCAATTGATGGTAAGAGGAAACGGAAGCCATGGAAGATCGCTCATTTTTATATTTTTAGAAGTTTAAGAAGAATATTATTAATATTATTGTTATTATGTAAGGCGAAGCATTAGAATATAAGCCGCAGTTAAGTTAGACTAAGGATGAAATGTGAATATATGTACAGGGAGCGGAGGCCCTCAAACCCGTAACAGGGAGAGATTAAATATACATACAACTATCATCTTGTAAATATATGCATTTTTGAAAATTTGTATTTTTTGGTGAAAAACGAATCTTTTTGGTTAAAAATGTAATTATCTTATTGAGAATGTATGCATTCTGTTTAAAATTCACCTTTTATGGGAGAAAATCTGTTGTATTTTTTTGGTTAACAATGCAATTATTCCGTTGAAAATTAATCTGTTTTTGTTTAGGATTCAAGTCTTCTGTTGAAAATTCTCCTTTATTGGTCAAATACAACTGTTTTTTTGTTATTCTAAATAGAATAGAATGGGTTAGAAATTCAACTGTTTTGTTAAAAATTGGTCCTTTCTAGTTCAATTTAACAGATTTTTATTTAAAAATGACAATTTTTCTTGGTTAAAATATCAACTATTACGTTTTTTATTGAGAATTCATCTTTTTTTTTCTGAAAATTTAACTACTTGGTTGAAAGTTAAACTACTGTGTTGATTTATAAGAAACTGTCAGATTTTACAAAAAAACTACCCCTGAATAAATTCACGAAAAAAATTTAGTCGGCAAAAATTACGTAAGATGGAGGGAGAGGAGGGGAGAAGGATCAACACTTACAGCCCATCGCGGGGGGGGGGGGGGGGCTGCGTGGTTTAAAATTTCAGAAAACAAATGTGCGCAATTTATGCACGGCCCCTATAAGTACACAGAAGTAAAAATCATTTAAATATTTCATGACACTATGTTGACTCTATTTTGTGTACTTTGTGATACTACTTCCACTATTTTATACCTCGCGAAGTGATTCCGAAGCGTGTATATTAGGCGAGTGGGACACCCCCAAAAACACGCTTAGAAATAGCAGTATGTGACCACGCAGTACTAATCGCTAAGACAACTTTTACTTTATGTTTTCGAGGTCGCTGAATACGAATCTGAAATTATTTTTTCGATAAAATAGGTGGAACATTGAAAAAAACGACAATTTCGCGGAAAATTGAGAAAACCGAATTTTAGGTTTTTCGATGTTAATCTCGCTATATCTCAGACAATTATTAATAAATCTTAATGAAATTGTTTATGCTTATTGCCCAACTAAGGAGCTAAACAACAAGCCCACTTCGATTATTCTGCGACAATTATTACTTGATCGGTGAATTTTCAAATGTGTATTATCACGAATTCCGAGTTTTGTCATACAAACGCAAAAGTTGAGTGACGAAGTTTCGAATTTCCAATAAATAACTATTGAGTATTAAAATATAATATGCAAAGAAGTTTTTGGGAAAGTTTCAGATCTAAATATTAAAAAGAAAAAAAGATATGCTGTTTCAAAATCAAGCATCGGGTTCGGCTGCACGGAGCGCGGTAGCGCGCAGCGACCGTGCGTCGCTGCCAGAACTATTCATGCGATTTATTATATCGCACTTTATTATTTTATTAATGTTGTTATCGGCCACAGGCCATAGTTGAGAACCCCGTAACATCGACACGCGCTCGGACGGCCCTCCACTTGAATTTTCGAAAGAAAATCAAAGTGAAAGGCCTGCGAGGCTAAGTGTCGATTTTACGGTGTTTTGAAACTACGAGTTTGCCCAACCATCTGATTCATGCCTTTGTCCCGACTCTCCCCTGTCTCTTTCAAGGCCGCCGGTAATAGCCGGGAAATTGCCGTAAGCCTGTCAACAAGTGTCTGAGCACGTTTTCCAGACCTCGCTACGCTCCGTTAACCGGTCAACTCCTTTCGCCAAGTCACGTACTCCGGGCTCTCTTTCCAACCTAGCGCGCTGTCTCCTTTCCACTAAATTACCCTCCGTCTCTTTCTTTCCTCTTTTCTTCTCGCTCGAACGTACTGGCCCCGGCGAAAGGGATCTCAACCGGCGGACGCGTAGCCACATAAAATATTAAAGTAAAGAACAATTTAAATGTTAAAAGTTAAGTTAAAAAGGCATGAAAGGATCGGGGAAGAATGTGGACAAAGGGATTATCCAATTTAAAATAGAAAATGAACTATAAATAGCCATACTAGGGCCAAGATTGGAAGCCCGTTTAATATCTCCCCCCCCCCTCTGACTACTTTTGACATTAATTTTAAGTCGATATATGGGTGTCTATAATTTATACACACCCATATATCGACAAGCAAACTTTAATTTAGTAAATTAAGCTCTTATAGCCTTTAACGTTAGTTTTCTACATAACTTGGTAAGATTTATAAAAATAAATATTTTTATGATAGAATATAGGTTAGAACGATCGTTCGGATTATTAATTAAAATTTAAATTATTAATAATATGTTGTAAAAATAGTTATAATGAAAAATAACCGAACGGCCGTTCTAATTAACTTAGCTTAACGCCGTTTTCACAATTCTAAAGTTAAAATAGTTTTTAGCGTAGTTTTTAAATTTTATTAATTTTAGGTAAATCTAAGTATTTTTACTTTCTAATTAAAGATTTAGAATAAACAAGGATTTTTCGGCATAACATGGCCACGACGCGCGAAGGCTCGAGTAGTGGGCCTGGGCGACCGTCCCCACCGCTCGGTTGCGACTCCGTTGCCGGATTCCAGCCAATCGGCGGGCTCATCGCCGCTCCCACCGCCTCGAGACTCCCGTGTCGGGGTCGATGCGAGCCAAGAATCGAGTAGGCTAGTAAGTTAATATACAGATTTCGAGGAGACAGCAGCGTCAGCTCTGCCTTCTCCACTCTTGTACAATTTAGCAAAAATAAAACGACTTCTCACCATACACAACGCAGCTTCTCTCTACACTCTTCGGAGTGTCTCTCGCTGATCGGAACACATCACCTTCGAACAACGCCTTTTCGGATTCATCGCGCCGGTTTCGGGTTTTTCTTTCTTAAGATTATCTGTGCATTTTATTTACGACTTCGCGGAGAACGATTAATTTTTCTCTTTTGGGATTCGGTGAACGGGTTTCGTGATAGTTTTGTGTGCGCGGTCGACCTGTCTCGGCTCGGCCCCTCGGTTACGGGAACTTTCGGTCCGCTTTCAAAAATAGTGACAGTGATTCGGGATTCGCCTTACTTCCGGGATTGTGAAATCGATTATCGTGTCCGTGTTCGCGTTGCGGCTGACCTATCGTGGCTCGGCCCTGTCAGGGAATT